>PISX010005248.1:0-110452 GCA_004024625.1 Mellivora capensis
AACAAAAGCATTGAATGACACATTGGACCAGATGGACCTCATAGATATATACAGAACATTCCACCCTAAAACAACTTCACGTGATCTTTTATGTCCACCGGGTAAGTGATTCAGTATGCCCACTGCTGCAGCACTCATAAACCAACATGTCTGCAGGGCCAGGCAGGGTCTAACCTAGGACTGATAGAAGGGCTTGTAACCAAGAGACTAAGGTGTCATTTCTCTGCAGGTACAAATGACACCCATAAGAATACAGTCTACTAGGCTAACAGTACAAAAGTGCACATAAAAACACACAAGTTTTGCTAATGTGCTTCAAGAGAAACAAGGACCTTGTTAAACAGTTCTCTCCATTATCATTTGTTCTCTCTCAAGGGACATTAAAACAAACAAACCCACAAATTGGTCGAGGTCATATTATAAATCCAAACACTGGTGTGGGATTTCAGTGAAGAGAAGGAAACATGTAAAAACAAAAACAAAAGCCCCAAAACATGGTTGTAAGAAGAGCTCACAATTTACCTGTCCCTATTTATCAACCCTCACTCACTACCTAAGACCATTAATTCCAGAGTTTTCTGACATATAAAAGTATAAAAGGGGTCAAAGAAGTAGAATAGGAATGGACCAAAGGAGTAAGAGTCAAAAGACATACAAAAAGGCCAAGATCTCTTAGAGAAAAGCAGTGATTCCTCATTTGCTTCTGCTCCCTTGGGTTGATAAAGAATGCCTAGATCAGGTATGTGATTTAAATAGAAATTGCTTTTTTGGGAGGTAATAGCAAGGAGTAGCATGAGGAACATAAGACCAGGAAAAGAGTCTAAAATTTTAAAGCTTCAAGATCTCAACAATTCAAAATTTCAGAACTTTCAGAAGGGATACTGTTTAACAAAGGGCAAAACCCACGACACCTAAGTGCTTCCTGCTCCAGTGTTCAGCATTGGTCATACCATTTTCCCCTACCACTCATGCAAAATAATTTGTCACCTCCCCACAGCTTCTTTTCAAACCACGATTCTCCCACTTATTTTGGTCACCAAACACTCTTATTCAACACTCCCCACTACCCGCTAAGGGGTAAAAATGAAGGAATCCCCCAGGCTGGTCCCAGGAATTCTGAATTAAATAAAAGGAGGGACAGGCAGCCTCCTGGAGACAAAAAACAACTTCAGAAACTAAACCTACCTTTCCAAGGATGGAAAATGTACTTTCCGAGGATGGAAAATGTATTCAGATGTTTAAGAATTCATATACGCCACAATAGGACAAAAAAAATTAAAAGGTAGAAATCTTACACTCTTCCTTAAATTAAACCTGCCCTACTGCCCAACCAGATTCCAGACACTGCATCACCGTCACGCCATTTTACTAAACGGAGCCCCCTCACCCACACTAATCACACCTGCAACTGCATGTCATAAAAGTGCCCAACTTTTCCATGAAAATCTGTATATCTCTTTCTCTCAGGCTATATTGGCAATTCTCCAGTTAGTTCAATATTTTAAAGGCTGCAGCAGTGTGCAAAACAGTTTCATTTCAGTTTTCTTGTTTTTGTTTTTGTTTTCAAAGAAAGGTCTCCAGGAGATGGGTTTTATTGTCTCGTCTGGACAGAGGTTTGATTTGCTCTTGAATATTCCAGGGTGAAGAGACTTGGAGAAAACACAGGATGCAGAGGTCTATTTGGTATAATCTTCTTCGTTCTCATCTTCAACCGCAATGGAGACAGCAGCATACTTCCTTATAAAACTGAACTTGGAAGATGGATTTTCTTCAGGTTTCTTTGTTTGGCTCAGGTGATCTTTTTTGATCCTTTTTGCCATCCTTCCAGTGGTCTTTGTTCCCTCCACCTCCTGGACAGCGGCTGGAGCTCCCACTTTGGCCCTTTGGGACACTCACCCCATCTACTTTATTTCATCTTTCCTTGCTGTTCCTTCCTCAGATGGTTGAGCCAGAACCACTCGCCCCCCCACCACCACCACTTGTGGGGATTAGTGCTCTGTGTCTGAGCTCTGAGACAGAGCAGGAGGATTAGGCCTTCCAAATACCCAAGCACTCTCCTTCGGTGGAGTGGCTTTAGAGGCTGTTGAGGTTTGGGAGACTTAGAAGTTGGAGAGGGACACTCTTCTTCCTTATTGAGTGTTTCATTTTCTAGAGACTTCTCCCTCTCTCTTGCATTTCTGCCAGCTATGGCTGAGGTACCCGTCTGTGATGGCTTACTTCCTGTCCAGGATTATTCTGTTCCTGAATTTCTTCACTTCGCCAGCTTGGGCGTCTCCCCCGAGGCCATTGTTCCCGTTTTGGCTCATCCAGCCGGCCCTTCAGTTTCTCCCACTCCTCCTGTAGCCACTCTTCTACTTCTCAATCTTTAGCAGCCATGTTGACAGAGTTTCCCCCTCCAAAGACAGAGGTTGCTCAAGTGGACTGGTGCTAGCAGAAGAATCCTCTTCCTTAGGAGTACTCCAAGGCTTTAGATGCAGTTTGCCTTTTTTTAGAGAGAGGGGAAAGTGGAGGAGGACCTCTATCGTTATGCCTGTAATTATCCTGAGAGTAATCCTCTCTGGAGCTCCATGAGCGATCATCTCATCTGTCATACCCATCTTCATAGCTGTCCCCACCTCCTCTGTAGTCATCATCCATACGGTACCCACTACCAAATGGTCTTCTGTCACCGTCCATCCTGGAATCATAGTCTCTGTCATAATCTCTGCTCCTTCAGTCCTCATAGAGATCCCAGCCCCCAAATAGATTCATGGTATCTCAGTGTGGAATATCACGACAGGAGGGTGACTATCTTATCCTCAGAGGAGCTACAGCTAGACTATCAGCTGAATTCTCCAGCAAAAATGGAAGCCAAAAGACAGAAGAATTATATATATTAAACATGTAAGGGGCGCCTGGGTGGCTCAGTGGGTTAAAGCCTCTGCCTTCAGCTCAGGTCATGATCCCAGGGTCCTGGGATCGAGCCCCGAATCAGGCTCGCTGCTCGGCGGGGAGCCTGCTTCCTCCCCCGCCCAGGACTGCCTCTCTGCCTACTTGTGATCTCTCTGTCAAATAAATAAATAATTTTTTTTTAAATGTGAAAAGAAAGTACCTATATTAAAATCTTTAAAGAAAAAAGAAAAGGCTGTCTGGCTAAGTCAGTAGAGCAAGCAACTCTTTATCTCAGAGATGTAAGTTGGAGCCCCACACTGGGTGTAACGATTACTCAAAAATAAAATCTTGAAAGAAAGAACCTGACAACTTAAAATTCTACATCCAGCAAAAATACCTTTCAGTAAGGATTGCAATCTCCTTTCTTGCTTTTTGGTTTGTGTGACAATGCTTAAAAGATAAAAGAAGTATAGAAATAAAAACCTTAAAGAACTCTACTTCACCTCAAACTAATTCAACACTAAGAGCTGGACATTTACGGAAAGATGAACATTTAATGTTCTTCTGTACATCTCCATGATATACACAAGTTTTTTTATTAATTGATTATTTATATAATTGTATCATGATTACTCAACAGATAAGAAGACCGAAGGGTCAGGTACCATTTATCTGCTTCGTTGGATATCCTTCCTACACATACTCCTAATCACTCTATGCCCAATTTTGGAAATATTTACTGACTGCTGAGACAGTCAACATTTTAAGACTGAACTCCTATGATCATATTTCATTTCACCCAAACATATTTGGAATTTTATTTCCGTGGTTTAACGGATTAACAATTCTTCTGATTTTACATTATCAAACTTTATAAAAATTAAATATTTTGGAGCAAAACTGCAATGAACAGTAAGTACGCTTTCAGCTTTCAAACTACCATAACCTCAAGTTTTTTCCCCACTCCCCAGTTTCCCTATGAACTAAGTTAATCAAGTCTTCAAAATTTGCAACTGTTTCTTTAATTCCAAACTATTTATTTCAAGCACCCAGTTAATTGGCAGAATGCCTATTTCTTCACACAGCTTTCTATTACTGAGCTTCAAATTTTCTTCTTTATGACATCTCCCTTATGTTATCTTCTGCAATAACCTTTTGGTGCACAATTAAAGGCCTCCCAAACTCAATCTTTGTTGAGGCTCCAACTGGCAAATGTCTTCCAAAAAAACAAAAGAAAGTAATTTTCCTTTCCCATTTTTACAATGTAGCCCAGTAGAAAACTGCTCAACTTTACTTGGCTAGATAAGTTTTTAAACTACGTAGCACTTTGGACATTTTCAAGATGAATGGAAGAGAGGAAGCCAAACTCTAATTCATGAAAGATAAGATGACAACTGAAGCTTTCCAAATTAAGCAGCTAATAGCAGATTACAAAAATATGGCTCACTTGGCTGGGGAAGAAAGACTTAAGCTTTCTCAAGAGTCAGTATGGACTCTGGGTACCTGGCTGACTCAGTCAGAAGAGCATTCGACTCTTGATCTTGACGTTGTGAGTTTGAGCCCCATGTTGGGTGTAGAGACTAAATAAATAAATAAACTTTTTTTAAAAAGTCAGTATGGACCAATGGTGCAGCTATGTTTATCCAAGCAAATGGAGAATGAAACAAGCAGAAAAAAATAAAGTCAGAAAAAGAAAGTGATTTGTTATCATTTTCTCTTATAGGC
This sequence comes from Mellivora capensis, assembly GCA_004024625.1. Taxonomy (NCBI): domain Eukaryota; kingdom Metazoa; phylum Chordata; class Mammalia; order Carnivora; family Mustelidae; genus Mellivora; species Mellivora capensis. The sequence goes on from PISX010005248.1 coordinate 4,597, forward strand.
CATAGGAAATTAAGTCTTATCATTAATTTTACATTCCATCATACTATTTGAAATTCAAACAGTGAGAATACTAGCTATTGTTTGTGCCTTGGATAAAGAGAAAGGAGGTATTTATTTCAGGAAATGTTTAAATACACAGGTTTGCAACTGAAAATATTAGAAAGCAGTTTTATGGCCTTGACAAAGGTTTCCTATCTGTTGACCCAGTTCAACATTTTTGGTTCCTTGGAAAATTATTCAAACATTTGGTGGTGTAGTTGGCACAATATCCCACCCACCAGAATAGATCTGCTACCTCCCTCTGCCTTATCTTTTAAGACTCAGTTCAAATACTGTCAGCTCAATGATGCCTCTCTAGATTAATCCAGTCTGTAGCAATATCCTCTTTACTTTTTCATAACTCTTAGAGACTATATCAAACATTCTGGCATGTGATTATCTTGCCTTGTTCTCTGTTTCATGAAAAGTCTCTTTCTACTCTCTCAAACTAAAAATGTTATAAATCCTCCGTAACACAGAACATAATGCTAGATATACATAAAGCATTATCAAACATTAAGTATAAAGTACTATGAAGGACACCAATAGCTCCAGATATTCTGTGTCATGTGTACTTGGGAGCAGAATTCTGGTAGCTAGGGACTGAGCTTAAAGATACATCTGCATAGCAAGCACACTTTCTGTAAACCATGTGTTAATCTGGGTACCTCAGTAGGGAAGGCTGGTAGATTCAAGTCCCTCCAAACCACTTCCTGACGATGACAGGGAGTTAGACAAGTGTTCCCCAACATCTTATACATTTACCCTCCATTAAGGCAGAAAGAGGCTACTTAGCCGTTTGTCTTATTTCAAAGTCCATCAAGAGCTCCCTTCCCTTGCCTATACTCCTTTCTCAATTTACAGTTCTATCTCGAATTCCATTCCTAAAACAGTCAAGCGTTTCAGCTGCACTTAAAATACGGATTCAAATATCGGAAGAAGCCATGATACCACCCAGAAGGGCTGGTGTTACTCAGGGGCATCCAGTTCTCAAGCACTGCTAACACCAGATGTGAGGGGAAGCAGTGCTAGCTGCACTACCCAGAGGCCCCTCTGTACATCATCAAGTCACAGCCCTCCTCCTACTCCTTTCCAGCAGAAACAGGAAAAAAAGAGCTCATTTCTGCCTTGAAGAACAGATAATCATGTGAACCTCATCATAACAGCCCTCAATCTTACAATATTGTAAATATGTATTTTATCCATATTGTAGTGTAACAGCTTCTTCCAAAGCTAAACTCCTACCCCACCTAAATGTAACCATTTTCATTCCATGGGCTCAAAATTGCAAAAAGAGAAAACACTGAATTCATCCATTCTAGAGCCATTATCTTGTTCTCTGTAATGATCCTGACATTGATCTCTTAAAACAACTCTTGATTCCTTATCTATATCTTCCTTGCTACTGTTAACTTTGAGTTATCAAAAAAGAAAAAAAGGCAAAATTATTACTTCTATTTTACAGAAATAAATAAAAGCAGCCTTGGGAAACGTATGAGCATCATCTTGTTGACTTTATTTCTTGCCTCCAGTAAGACCGTTACAACCCAAAAGTGATACAGCTTAAGGAATCCAGAAAGCTAAGTAGCAAATTCAAACAGCTGTGTATGTACTACATTTATCCTTGATTCTCCCGTTCCTTAAGCAAAGTGTTATAATAGCAGTAATGTGTCTGCCAACACAAAAAGGTTTTAATAGGTCTCAACTGTCCTGCTTCCCTGGACTTATGAAATAAGTTTTTTAATCCATTTTCAGTTTTTCAATAAGAAATCATTTCCACAGATTTTCCATATGAATTAAAATTTCCCTCTTAACTACCATAATCCAAACTCCACATACTGAGAACCAACATACACCATTAAAAGCTGAAAATTAAAAAGAAAATAGAAATCTGCAAATGTTTCAAAACAGCACACAAAAATCAAGAAGCCTGTATGGTACGGTGTCAATAGTAACTCATGACTGCTTTGACTCACTTATTTATAACCCTTTCTAATTAAGAAAGTGCTTTAAATCCCCCATAGCACCTACACAGGGCCCTAACCATATCTCTTAGTTCACCATCTCTTGGCTGAATTGAATATAGCAAGCAAAAAGGACTATCCGCAATCTATGCTACTAACTAAAGTCATTAATTTGGACTACTGTAAATTTTGCCAAATTCGTGAAAGGTAACACTGTATAAAAACATCAACTACCTTATACCTTCTTATCTCTCTTTCCCAGGTCCTGAAACATAAAGTATCTCTGAAAATAAAGAAGACCTCAAAGCATTCTGAGACTCCTGGCAAGTTTCAGAAATGCAGCAAGCCTCTCTTCAAAGTTAAAAAGCCATAAACTTCTCAGCTAACTCTGTTGAAGCAGCTTCACCAAACTTCTGGAAAGTGGAAAGCATTTATCAAGAATGTTCCCATTTCTCTCTCTTCTGAGTAATCTGAGCTCCCTCAGCGTTACCTTCTCTACTTATCTAATTATCTGAATTTCATTTTCCATACTATCATGTTTCATAGTCTTTCCAAATCTTGGCAGAGTTGTTGAAAGTATTTAGGGTACACTGTTTTGGCTTCTGTTCAAATTTAAGAAGTCAGAAGCTCCAGCTTAGCTACCATTTCCAGTTATGTATCGCTGCATAATAAATTACCCCTAAAACTTAGCAGCTTAAAGCAACAACCATTTTCTTTTCTCTCAATTTTGTTGGTCAGAAATTCAGAAAGCATACAGCCAGCAATTCATCTGTTCCATGTGGCACCAAATGACATCCCTCGGGGTCTTGAGCTGATGTAGAGACTGAAGAGTCCAAGATGGCCCCACTCACATGCCTGGGACCTTGGTAGAGATGGCTAAATGGCCAGGCTCCACTGGGAATGTCCAGGAGTGCAGAGCCATGGCCCCTCCGGTATGACAGTTGCTAGTGTATGCCAGCCTTCAGAACAGACCTCTCTAGCAAGTACATCTCAGCAAGTCTAGTCAGATCTTACATGACATCTCAGGACTCCCAAAGAAAGTATGTCAGACAGAGGAAGTGGAAGCTGCCAGTTTCTTAAGGTCTGCACCCAGAAACAGGTATAGTGTGACTTCCACCCAATTCTATTGGTCTAGGTAGTTACAAAACTCACGGCATTCTATTACCCTTTATCCATTACACAATAAGTTGTTTTAATCTTCTGGAAATTAGAAAACAACTAAATTCAAAGGAACCTTCTTTTCTACCCTTTGAATCCAGACATAAAAAATACTCATGATCAGGGACTGTCCAGTTGTCAGTCTAGCAACTATCTCTACTCACCCCTAAAACCACTCATACTACATAAAAAGAATCAGACCAAAATCTGCACTTTTTCATTTTAATAAAACTCCAGTATTCCAAATTCTATTTTATTTTTCCTAAAGATTTTATTTATTTATTTGTCAGAGAGAGAGCAGAAGCACAGAGAGCTACAGGCAGAACAGGCAGGGCAGGCAGAGGGAGAAGCAGGCTCCCCACTGAACAAGGAGCCCGATGTGGGACTCAATCCCAGGACCCTGGGATCATGAGCTGAGCCAAACACAGACGCTTAACCAACTGAGCCACCCAGGCATCCTGCCAGTATTCCAAATTCTATTGGCTTATCTATTAGCTAAATTACATTAGCTAACCACAACTGAGGTTCTTATATTTTTTGTTATTATACATGTATGTATAGCAATGTTTTTTCCTTCCAAGATTTTATTTAAATTCACATTAACATATAGTGTAATATTAGTTTCAGGAGTAGATTTTAGTGATTCATCACTTACATACAACACCCAGTACTCACCACAAGTGCCCTCCTTAATTCCCAAAAGTTCATTTTTGCCCTTGCTTCCCTTGCCTTTGGTGATGTTTCTAGGAAGAAGTTGCCATGGCTAAGGTCAAAGAGGTTGCTGCCTGTGTTCTCCTCTAGGATTTTGATGGATTCCTGTCTCACATTTAAGTCTTTCATCCATTTTGAATTTATTTTTGTGTATGGTTTAAGAAAGTGGTCCAGTTCTATTCTTTTGCATGTGGCTGTCCAATTTCCCCAGCACCATTTGTGGAAGGGACTGTCTTTTTTCCATTGGATATTCTTTCCTGCTTTGCCGAAAACTGGTTGACCATACAGTTGAGGTCCTTTTGAACAGAATAGAGGACCCAGTTGTCTGGGTCCTCTATTCTGTTCCATTGATCTGTGTCTGTTTTTGTGCTAGTACCATACTATCTTGATGATTACAGCACTGGAATACAGTTTGAAGTTCGGAACTGCAGAACCCCCAGCTTTGGTTTTCTTTTTCAACCTTCCGTTGGCTATTCGGGATCTTTTCTGGTTCCATACAAATTTTAGGTTTGTTCTAGCTCTGTAGAAAATGCTGGTGGTATTTTGATAGAGATTGCGTTGGATGTATAGATTGCTTTGGGTAGTATACACATTCTACCAATATTTGTTCCTCCAATCCATGAGCATGGAACATTTTCTCATTTCTTTGTGTCTTCCTCAACTTCTTTCATAAGTGTTCTATAGTTTTCAGATTACCAATCTTTTACCTCTTTGGTCAGGCTTATTCCTAGGTATTTTATGGGTTTTGGTGCATGTAGCAATCATTTTTAAATGACTGAAAGGGATATTAGGGGTAAGAGCCCAATGTTCTCTATGTACACCATCTTTTGCAAATCTCACAAAGAAGTCAGAACGTAACAAAAATAATAATTAAAATTTATTATGTGCTTACTATCTGCCAGGCAGTGTTCTAAGTAGTTAACATGTATTAGTTTTATTGAAGCCATCTAACCTTATGAGATAGTATTATTGTTTTCTATTTTTCAGATGAGAAAACCAAATTGCATGGGGAAGAAAAAAAACCACTACTAAGTGACAGCACCAGTATTCAACCCCAGGTAGTATGGCACTGGTGCATTCTACCCCTAGGGCCATATGACATATAGATTATTCCCACTTAGACATCATGCTACCTCATCCTACTAACCTTTGACCTGGGTACAGGTCAAAGCAGGATTGTATGTATGTACCTCAGATCCTCTATCCTAATACCCTGCCTGCAATGAAAAACCCCAAACATTTCCTGTTACTAGGCCTTTTATATCTGACTCAAATTAGGAATAGTGCCTGCCTTGGTTTCTCCACTCTTAACCCTAAGTCAGCCACAGACACTTGACTGAACTGTAAATGGTTTTATATCTTTGCACACCCTGAGAAAAAGACAAGCCAGGAAGAATAAAAGGCTGGGAGCATGGATCCAAACTGTTCCTCAGTTAATGAACTAAGATGCTCCCCCCACTGCTTCCTTTCATTAACACTGACCCATGCCTATCAACAGTTTCCTGTCACATCTCTCAGATTTGTAAGAGGAAGTTTTGGTCACCTCTGAGGAACCTAGTATACCTATCTACAATACACCTGACTATGTCTATGCATGGTTTAAATGTACATGCACAGCATTGTCGTGGCTCCCTTGCAGTGTCCTTTTCCTTCCTAGAAGAAGGGAAAAGGGGCCAGGAAAAATACCAGAGACCCAAAGGACCAACAAAGGTATGACCAGACAATCTAATGAGCTCAGTAAAAAAGCCAAAGTTCAACTCTTAAACTTTGAAAATACTGAAATGCCTAATGACACTGTATACACCACGTCTCTGATGCACAGCATTTGTGAATTATCCAGCCTTGCATTACACTGAAAGTAAACAGATAACTATTGGTATTTGTTATTCCTTAAATTTATGTCTTAATTAGTTTGACAAGTTGATTTTAAATAATGAAAGCCACCTCTGAAAGGTCCATTTAGACGTGTGTAGATAATCAGCATCTGCTCTAATCAAACTGAGATGATTAGCAAATTAAACCCTTTAATTAGCATTTTGCATAATTTAGCCAAATTATGCTTCTTAGGTCTAAGAAGGTGAAACAGGGTGAATTTATCAGTTAGATATTCCTTTAAATCTTTATTAATTTTCAAATTTTACCACATATACAGTAAAAATAAGACATACAAATTAAATTCAGCCTAGTTGGCTAAAACCTAACACTTCACACAACATTCAAGCTAATTATGTAATTTGGGGCAAATTAACACAATACTCTGAAGAGAAGAAAAATATTTCATTTCAATTTTCTCCATCAACTACCTAAGAGGTCAACTTACCCAAACTATATTCAAACAGCATATTTTAAGAAGGAAGGAAGAAGCAAGCATCTCTGCTGCCATTCAGTACTGCAGAAGCCAAGGTTAATTTCACTATACATTCAATCATACAGTTCTCAAGAAAAGCACTCATAAAAAGGTAAGTAACCTGTCAATTTTCTTTGTTAGACAGAAAGAGACCACAGGACAATATAGTAGCAAAGATGCCATCACAAAAAAACAAGATAAGCCATTACTTTTAGCTACAAGCAATACATTCTCTGACAGAGTGATGCTTTTTTTTTTTTTTTTTTTTTTTTTTTAAGTATCTCCACTCTCAACTGACCAAAATACCCCATTAGCTATCAACGGTACCAATTTCCAGGGTTTGATAAACAAGTCAGGTAATAAATAGCAAGAGCTTAAGAAACAAGGAAGTGTGTATCTTTTCTAACACACATCAAACCCAGCTTCTGATGAAGACATGGTCTTGGAAATAGCCCCTCTGTTCTAGAATTAATCCTCTTACCAAAAAGAGGCAGTGAAATTTCAAAGTAGACTTTTCTCATGACTAAAGATAACAACCTACTAAAAACTTCAAATAAATTATCTTTCTCCTGCTATGAATACTACCCAAACTGTAGCTCTTCTTGTGTGTGTGTGTGTGTGTGTGTGTGCATGTGGGTGTGTGCCTGTGTGTCAGAGTGATAAATATAAAGAAAAATAATCATGTCAAGCTTATATTAAAAAAGGGTCACTCAAATAAATTGTAATTCATTTTAAAGAATATACAACACACCAAATGAAAACTGACACAGAATAAACAAGAAGCTATCCTTTCCAAATCCAAATTGCAATCTATTTGTATGCAGATCCTACTGCATCCCTGAACAACCTGTATTTGGAGAGCCCAAACAATAGCTCTGATGTACACTAATCAACCAAACAGTACCAAAATTGTTTAAGGACTTACTCAAGTGGCAATATTTTTAATATAATTTAGTGATTTGCATCTACAGGCACTCCAAAAATATTAGTCGGTTCATTGACTGGAAAAATCAAGCCTACATTCCAAAGACTGTTCTTTTGGTATTTCATAGCGGGTCTCAGACAAGGCATCCACAGTCTAATTTGGCTCTGAAGTGATATAACATATATCCAGCCAAAAATACTTATTTCTCTTAAGCCTTGAAGTACCAATAGGGCAACTAAAATCAAATATAAAAAAGTTAAAACTCTAGGAACATAAATGCCCAACCTTTAGTCTTATTCATTTGCTATTTAACAAACCCCTCTAGCCCCTTACTATTAAAACAGAAGGAAGAGACACATAAACACCTGCAAAGCATGAACTTCAATTCATTTCACTACTTTTTTCCCTTCTAAACAGACCGATGTAAGTTTAAGTACAGTGCTTTGGCTCCCCCAAATGACACTTCTAGAGCATAATAATCCTATCACAGAGAAAAGAAACAGAAGCTAAATAAATACAGCTGGGTTCTTTGTATCCCATCTTCATTGGAAGAAACTTGTCCAGCCCTAGATTCAGTTTTAATATCATCCCTCACCTACTCCAATTTCAACAAATAAACAAAAATATTACATATTCAACCAAGAGTTTATCTCCAAGTCCCAAAAGGTGAAAGAATTATATAATTAAGAAACAGGAGAAAGGTGAAGGTAAAAGTATTGTACCAAAGTTTGCGTCACAGAGGTATTAACAGTCCAAAAAAGGGGACACATTTCTATAAAATGCCTTAAAGTAATTAACCACAAAGACCACAAGATTATAACTAACCAGACCTTCAAACACCAAAAAGTTCTATTTTGAGAAATAAAAAATATCACTGTGAATAAAAATCACTGTTTAATTTTAAACATTCAATAACTTTCAGAGTTAGAGTCCACTGTTTTCATATGCATAACCAAAGTGCTTACTAAATAATAAAATGGCTAGCCATTAATGTTTACAATGTGCCAAGCATTGTGTAATTTATATAGATAATTTCTTTCAGTTTCACAACAATTCTAGAGGAATATACTATGATATTCTCTACCTCACTTCTCTTATCTTACTCATGAAGAAAATGAGGCACTGAAAAGTTAGGTAACTTACCCAGGGTCATAAAAAATCCATTATGAGATTAATTTTCCCACATTTTCTCACTCATACACTCTCCCTTAGCAATCTTCTTTTCCACAGATTCAACTACTACTGTTACATACATATTTTGATATACTTTCAACCACGACCTCTTAAACGCAGCCTAGTATGTTGAACTGTCCACAGCCTAAGCCTCACTGGCCCACCAGCACTCATAAGCAGTATGCTCACAACCAAACATACCATCCTATCCACAAAACATACTCCTATTTCTATATTCCCTACCATTACTAAAACACTATTCTTTATCTACCAAACAGCCTGGAGTCCTATTCATTTCACATTCCATTAAGTCATCCAACCTTCAGACTCTGTCCATGTCTATCATATTGGCCCACTTCTTTCCATTGCCACAGCCACTACTGTAATTCTGACCCTCATCCAGTCCTTCATTTGGTCAAATTTTCCTTGTTGTTAACACAGAAATTGGCAATATCTCAACAGAACTCTGCTGTAAGTCTCAACATTCTATTACTTGTCAATCTTTTTTTTCTTTTAACTTTTAATTTTTGTTAGCCTTCATTTTAAAATAATTATGGACTCACAAGTTGCAAAAACAGTACAGAGAGTTTCCTTGTACCCTTCAGGGTCCCTCAATGGTTATATGTTACATAACTAGAGTACAAAACCTAAACCACGACAAATGATGCTGGTACAATGCATATGTACAGTTCTAAGCCATATCACCACATCTGTAGATATGTGAAACCACCACAATTGAGAGGAATTATTTTTACTCTGAGGGTCTTAGTGTTAATTAATCTCATCAAGGCTTTAACAGACTCATTCTCATGGTCAGCTAGCAGGGAGGTCCACTAGAAGATACACGAAGTGGTGTCCAATATTACCTGACAATCTTAAATCTCAACTTGGGTCTCAACTCTAGACTTCCTTATTCACTCAGCCACTGTGCTTCTCTTTTACCATACTAAATTAAAACATGTCAGTCCCTTCCTCAATAAGTCAGCAATTCCCTCTTGCCCTTATCCTATCTCACTAGCCTCCCCTCCCTCTATTCCCCATATTTTTTTTTTTCTAAGATTTTACTCATTTATTTGACACAGAGAATGAGAGAGCACAAGCAGGGGGAACAGCAGGTGGAGAGAGAGGGAGAAACAGGTTCCCCACTGAGAAGAGAGCCCGATACAGGATTCGATCCCCAGACCCTGGGATCATGACCTGAGCGGAAGGCAGACACTTAATCAACCGAGCCACCCAGCGCCCCTTCCCCATAATTTAACTACAAGCTTCCTTGCCATAAAAATGTACAACCAAAACCAGATTAATGTGGGGGAATATATAAATGTCTTTCCTTGAAATTCATAAAGCCATTAAAATAATGCCAAATGAACAGAGTATATGATATCTAGATGATCTCACAGGAGTAGGGGTTCAGAAAAATAGAATGACAAAACTATGAGTGTTCAAGCTGGAAAGAAGAAAGAGTACCACACCACATGAAGGAAGAGCAGACTGCTGTTTCTAGGGGGAAAAAAAAGGCAGGTTTCAAGGCTCTCTATTACCAACCAGTCCTCAGAACAGAGTTCCAACAGTTGGTAAGCCCCCACAAAGATGCATAAGAAAGAGATCACCTTAACCCACCCATTCTATCCCTTAGGTTTATCTTCAGAACCTGTAAGCTGACAAGACAATAAATTTGATAGGTCCCTGGGTCCAAAGGAGAAGTTCTCTCAATGGTTTGGTGCTTGGAATTCCTCTATTGTTTATATACATCATCATCCCCATGTATTAAAATAAATTTAAAGATTAGAATTCTTATGATTGGGACGCCTGGGTGGCTCAGTTGGTTAAGCGGCTGCCTTCGGCTCAGGTCATGATCCCAGTGTCCTGGGATCGAGTCCCACATCAGGCTCCTTGCTCAGCAGGGAGCCTGCTTCTCTCTCTCTCTCTCTGCCTGCCACTCTGTCTGCCTGTGCTCGCTCTCTCTCTCTGACAAATAAATAAATAAAATCTTTAAAAAAAAAAAAAAAAAAAAAAAAAAAAAAAGAATTCTTATGATTAATATTCCTCAAGTCTGACTATCTTAAGTCACCATAAATATATAATTTCTAGGAATTATTTCTATATATAGGTGATACAAAGACCAGAAACCTCACTATATGAACAGCACAATCTCAGGAAAAAAAGCACCTTCACTGTATATTCTATGAAGATATCTCCAAAGGAAATAGAAAGAACTGAATGTCCCACCCCAGGCCCACCAAATGATCTACGAGCAGACAGCCAGTCTTAACTCTCCCAATCTGAGAAGTTTGCTTGCCCTCTTACACTAGAATACTAGGAAATTCTACATCCACAATAATGAAGAGTTTTGAACTCTGTTTATAAAGCAGACTAAAAAGAAGTATTATTTTGATGCCACTTTTGACTGTCTCCTTCATGTGTTATGCTCACAGTTGTTGTGCATACTGGAACTATACAATACAGAGGTTTAAGAAGATTATTTTTTACAAGTAATAGGAAGACATCCAGATATAACCTTAGTTATGGAAATAGTAAGTCTGGGATGACAGCTACTTTAGTGTGTGATGACAGCTACTTTAGTGTTAGTAAAGAGTTAGTAAACAGTCTGTTTTTTAAAAAGGGGTAATCTGGAATGCCTGGGGGGCTCAGTAAGTTAAGCCACTGCCTTCAGCTCAGGCCATAATCCCAGGGTTCTGGGATCGAGTCCCGCATCGGGCTCCTTGCTCCACAGGGAGCCTGCTTATCTCTCCGCCTCTGCCTGACACTCTTCCTGTTTGTGCGTGCTCTCGCTCTCTCACAAATAAATAAATAAAATCTTTTTTTAAAAAGGGGGGGGGTAATTCCATAACTAAAATATAAAAGAAACAGAAAAGCAATCTAAAACTATGTAATACTAACAAATATAAAGAATCATATATAGTGTATTAAATGTCATAATCAAGGGGCACCTAGGTGGCTCGGTCAGTTAGGCATGTAACTCTTGGTTTCGGTTCAGGTCATGAGACTGAGCCCTGCATCCACTTCTGTGCTTAGTGCACAGTCTGCTTGAGATTCTCTCATCCTCTCTCAGTGCTCCTGCCCTTATTCACATGGATGCACTCTCTCAAATAAATCTTTTTTTTTAAATGTCATAATCAAGTGGTTAAATACTGTACCCACTCCTAGAAACTTTGTGAATGCAATATTCACCAATGCAGACTGGTATAGTGTGTGTGTTGGTGCCTCAAATGCCCCATCAGTGAAGTGCTTTTCCAAAAAGGTGAACTTACAGAAACATATAGAACAAAACAAAATATAATTATCCATCAATTCACACAGCCATTTCATTCCAGGAATTATCAGGGTACACAAAAACTGTGGGGGGAAAAAACATTTTATGTATATTTATAAAACAGTGTTTGGGTCTAGATTCAGGTCATTAAAACAGGTTTTGGTTTTTGGGTTTTTTTACCCCACATAAATTTTTTAAAGGAACATTAGAAAATTCAAAAAGGACATGGAAAAATTCATTGTTGTACAGAACTATCCAGTGCATTGCAGACACCCCAGCATCCCCATTTCCTGTCTATTAAATGCTCGTAGAACATACCAGTCATTGTTACAACCATCAGCAATATGCCACAAAGACGTCCAAAGTATAGGAAGTAGTCTCTGAAGTCCAGAACCCCTAAATGAACCAAGGAGTTATCCTAAAAGGCCCAGTCTGAAATAACCAGTGGGCCTCTCTCCAAAGAAGTGCTCCTCCTTTCTCCTAAGCCAAAAACAAAACCAAATCAAGCCTGTAATTTTCTTTTTACCATATTGTTAAATTATTCCTATCTCAAGCATAAAGTCTACTTTAGAATTTTAGTTTCCACTGACATTTGAATATCATGAGTCTATTGTTGAACATGAACTAAAACATACAATGTGACTAAAAAAAGGTTAAAAAAAAAAAAAAAAGTACCAGAGAAGCAACATAGGGTATAGAAAAGCCATGGTCGAGATAATAAGCCCTTCAACAATGGAGCTGTGTAAATATAGTGTTTTCCTTAGAGGTAGCACACATATTATATTGGGAAAACTACTTATGGCATATTTAATATATTGTGTTTCCATTTCTGCCAGGAACTGTCAGCTAAAATAAAACATCCTCGTAAAATTACAGTTAATGCTTTAATTTCCTAAATTAATGTAAATCTCTAATCTCACACCTGTGTTTGCATATCCCTTTTGATGGGCACTGTCACCTTAAATGTCAGCATCTATTCCACATCATTTCAGTGTAGTTAAGGACTAGCTGGGAGGAAACGTGCTCATATATTTAGTAACATGCTTTGCAATAAACACATTTCAAAAATCTACAGATTGGATTTTTGAATTCCAGTTCCATCACTTAACTCTGGGGAGGTTACTTCACCTCTCTAACCTTTCCTCATGGAGCTGCTGTCCGGATTAACTTACAGAATCCATTTAAAGCATTCAGCTTAGTGCCTGGCATTCAGTAAACACATAACAAAAGTTAGCTATTTAGTGACGAACTTCTCTCCTGTCTCCTCAGACCACTGTGGACACCCAAAGTTTAAGAAGTCCACTGCTCGTTCAGGTATCAACAAGTATTACTTCCTCGGGGAACAAGGACCCCATGCAAGCCCCAAAACAGTCATCTGGATTTTCTAACATTCATACAGAGGTGGCAGTCTCTGGATGAACTAAAAAAAAACTGGAAAATATTTGCCTACTAGGCTCCAATATGGACAACAGAAGGATTCTCTTGCCCAAAAGCGTCATGCGACACTGGAATTGGGAGTGCACACTTCGAGCAGAGCTGAACAGGAGGAAAAAGCCAGACAGCTGGCGGGTATCAATAGCTGGAGTATGGCACCAAGAATCTGAAAGCCAAGGAGGTTAGCAATCAGTGGCAACTAGGGAGTAAAGAGCATAAAGAGAGATAAGAATTTTAACTGCTTCATCTCTGTCTTCGGAGGGGTAGGGAGTGGCAGGATGGTTATACTGATGGGGCCTGGGCTAACTGCAACTGTTTCCTCCTGCCTTTGTAACTCAGCCTTAGCCACTCAATGACTAGAACACAAAATGTTTTTTTCCTGCAACTCCATCAGGCTTCCACATCCCTGGTTCTTATTCTCATCCCAAAGACCTAGGATAAGGCACTCTGATCTAGGCTCTGAATTAGCCCATAACAGAACTAGTTCAACTAAAAAGGATTAAATTTTCAGGGAGGAGGGGGCAGCAGGAGACAAGAAAAAGGATGGTTATAGGTTGAAAAAATAAAGTATACATTTGAAAAGTCAGTATAAGCTCTTTTTTTGGAAGACCTTCAGAAAACATCAGTAACACTTCACAATGTAATGTTTAACCAAAAGAATATCAGAATACTAAAGATGATATTTAGTAAATTAATTTCATTCTTTTAGGATCTAAATAGTAACATATATGTAACATTATTAGGTGAGAAACTTCAGCTAAGTTACAGTCATACTTTTTCAAGGGCAAAGTCAGAGACATGAAGTCATCACCAATAAGAATACAAAGAATTCTATATTCCAAAGCTATACGAAAACTTTAAAAAAGAAAAATGACTCTTGTAAGTTATTTGAAAATTTTTGCATATGTTAATTTTAGCCTTCAAGGGTAATTCAGCTTGAAGTTTCACATTTAGTCATAGCATCTCTCGGTTTAAACTATCTTATAATGAGCAAAATCTAATTTTGTAGCTTGATAAGGAAAATCCAAATTCTGTGAACTTCTAAAATATTGCCACTAAAGACCATCTGCTATGGCATATTTTTACAATTATATGCATAAATGGTGAGTCCTCAATTAAGTAAAAGAATTCAATGAACCTTTTCTCACTCTCCAAATATAATACTAGAGCTGCACAAAAATGTATACGAAACAATACAAAGTTAGCTTCCATAATTATTTGATGTCAAAAACAACATGAGGATAAGTGTATTGTTTGTGGAGTGTGCTTACAGAAAGGAAGCCCTATTAATGCTTTCACTTACATCATTTGAAAAGAAGTTAAAAGTATGCATTGTAACAGAAACACATAAAGAGCTCTGTGTAAATCATAAATTTTCCTATAAAGAATAGAGAACAAATTGAACTCTGCTAACCAGCATAATCCCTCAAATTCAGTTCAATAGCAAAAGTTCATTTCATATACAACATAGATGTGTGTGTGTGTGTATGTATATATATATATATATATATATACTTATTACCTAATATTTAACCCTGAGAAAACATAAGTATTCCATGTTACTGTACTCATCTTAAAGATTACTTTGTTTATGAAACAGAAATAGAGGTAAATCCTTTGAACTGACTACTATTTTCTCTGGAAATTAACTTGTTTACTCAACACTCAGCACCATGCTTGAATCCACTAAGCAATTCAACTCAAAACTGCCCACTTCAAATTCTTGGAATATAAAATGACCTACAGGGTGCCTCGGCGGCTCAGTCAGTTGAGCACCTTACTCTTGGTTTCAGCTTAGGTCATGATCTGACAGTTCGTGGGACTGAGCCCTGCATCAGGCTCCATGCTCAGTGGGGAGTCTGCTTGGAGATTCTCTCCCTTTGCCCCTCCCCCTGTGCTCTTTCTCTCAAATAAATAAATCATAAAAAATAAACAAATAAATAAAAGGATTTACTTCCCTACTCTGAAAATAAACTTGAACCTTTGTCTGATTATTAATCCTTTCTCCTTCAGTTCCTTTAAGTCGAAATTCCAACAAGAGTTAATAGTATGAGCTTACCATCCCACTTCACTCTTCTCCAGGCCCCTTTCCACTCCTAGCATAGTCAATGGCTTGTCAGACGCCCTATGAAAAGCTTCCATGCTCAAACACATATGTTCCCTACTGTGTTCCACTAGATGTCCATCCTGACATCTGCATGTCTTGTCTCAGCTGTAACCTTAGACTCCCCATTGGCTGAAATGTATTCTGCATCAAAGGGAAAATTGAAGGTATGCATTTCTAGATTTTGCAAGCACATTAAAATTGCTTTGCAACTTATTAATAGGCTTATAATAATTTATTTTTTTAAAGATTTTATTTATTTATTTGACAGAGATCACAAGTAGGCAGAGAGGCAGACAGAGAGAGAGGGAGAGGTGGAGAAGCAGGCTCCCCGCCGAGCAGAGAGCCCGATGCGGGACTCGATCCCAGGACTCTGGGATCATGACCTGAGCCGAAGGCAGCAGCCTAACCCACTGAGCCACCCAGGCGCCCTGGCTTATAATAATTTAAAATAATATCCCAGAGGGTAGCTACAAAGAGAGTCATATATATCAAATGAATGGCATTTTCCTATTTTATGTAATAGAGTTGACCACAATAATGAATGCACAGTCCAAAAGAGCTACAACAACCCAAACTAGATCAACTAGCTATGAAAACAATATAATAAAGGCCAAAATGATCAGAAAACCATGACTACCTCAAGGCCAACTTGCAAATAACTAAGAAATAATAATGCACAAATGAACCCCAAAAACCATTTTAAACTTCAACATATAAAACTATTAAATCAATGTAAAATCAATGTTCCAATGTTAACTAGAGAAAAGTACCCAGAACTTCCTAATAAATTCACATAATTGACATTTCCAATAACAAATGACAAATTAAACATTAACTCATGATCACCAAAAAGGAGTAAGCCAAAAATAACATGAAATTATTTCTAAGATAGGAGAAATTAAGATTCTAAACTTCAAGGGATACGAAACAAATTTTAAATATCAGATTCAGGATAAGGAAAATTATTTTAAAATAGGTAAAAATAAGCAATCCGAAGTTTTACAAGTACTTATTTTCAGTGAGCCAGGTAATAAGATTACCAACCACAACACCTTCACTCAAAAACCCTCCCTTCCTGAACATATTTGACAATCAAACAACACTATTTCTATTTAATATGCAGTGGATTTCACATTTGTGATACACAGAATAAACTGGATATCTTTTAAGATACTTACCTTCACTGTCCCTGCCACTCTGGGCGATTTGGGTGAAAAGCATCCTGCCATTAAATCCACTGGTATTTCAAATCAAGTAAAAAATATTTTTTGACTGTCCTAAAAAGATTTTTTTAAAACATCAAGGTAAACTATAAACAGCTATCAGACTGTGAACTGCAAGAGCACAGAGAACCTTTGTCTGTAAGGCTGACAGGTGTCAAAGCCTGACCTTTGCCTAACTGGTCAACTGAAAAATCGTTAATAGTATGTTTGACCTTACTCATTCACTTTTAATGTGACACAAGGTTAAGTCAATCAACTCAGCAATGAGATCCAAAATACCCCCCAAAGACAGCATTTCTAATCCTTCCTAGAAATTTCAGATTTAAAATACAAATTATTTACACATAAATCCAACAATGAAAAATAACAGTTTTTCCTTTCTGAATACTTCACATTAAGGTTTTATGTTATATATCTTAAAGATTCAGGAGCTACTATCCACTAAAAACCCAAACACAGACTACAAAAGCCAAATTTTCAAAACACAGGCAGAACAAGAAACACAATGCAAGAATCCCAGTCTGATAACTGGCCTCATTCACCTCCTTCAAAATTTTATTCAAGGGCGCCTGGGTGGCTCAGTGGTTTAAAGCCTCTGCCTTCGGCTCAGGTCGTGATCCCAGGGTCCTGGGATGGAGTCCCGCATCGGGCTCTCTGCTCAGTGGGGAGCCTGCTTCCTCCTCTCTCTCTGCCTGCCTCTCTGCCTACTTGTGATCTCTGTCAAAATAAATAAATAAAATCTTTTAAAAAATTTTTTTTATTCAATAAAATTACATCAACTATGGCAAACAAAAAAATTTAAGAAAAAAAGCTTGCAAAGAAATTATTTCTTTTTCTATACATATTTCTCCATCAAAGCAAACACAATGCAATTTAGTTGTAAGACTGCATCTCCTTCTAACATAAAAATATATTTATTTTACAGAAAGAGATTGACATAAAAGTCAATGCAGCAGGGTGCCTGGGTGGCTCAGTTGGTAGAGCTTGTGCCTCTTGATTTCAGGGTTGTAAGTTCAAGCCCCACACTGGGTATGGAGATTACTTAAAAATAAAATCTTAAAAAAAAAAAAAGTCATTGCACTTTAATGAATCTGAAAGATAAATGTATACAAACAGAGTCTAGGTAGACTCATCTAAGATGTGTGTGCCAGCAACCCAGCTTCTGTAACATGGAAGCTAAGATGGCCTTGTGTCTCTCTATTCCCCACTATTTACCTCTGCCTCAACTTGGGCAGAAGGGTCTATTACTCATCAGAGACAAGCTTATACTATAAATACTAAAACTTTACCCTAACTCTTGCTTTCCATTGAGTCTAAAAGCATCACTGCCATCTGTTTTAGCACAACAGTTTCAAATGCAAACCAAATATTCCAATCAAAGTGAAGAAGAAAAATGTGCATATTTCCATTAATTAAATGGTAAAAGTTGGGAAATGGGAAGAGTCACAGGGAGCAATAGTCAAGCTAATCAAAAACACATGAATTCGGGGCGCCTGGGTGGCTCAGTGGTTAAAGCCTCTGCCTTAGGCTCGGGTCCTGATCCCAGGGTCCTGGGATCGAACCCCACATCGGGCTCTCTGCTCTGCAGGGAGCCTGCTTCCTTCTCTCTCTCTGCCTGCCTCTCCACCTACCTGTGATCTCTGTCAAATAAATAAATAAAATCTAAAAAAAAAAAAAAACACATGAATTCAAGTGCCTCATTTACTAGTATCAGTTGCCCTGAGAGTATACCAGAAAAAGGAAAAAGGTCTCTGCCAGTAAAGTAGTACAATCTATCACAGGAATGGGTTTTCTGCCAAGCCCCTGCAATGCTCTCTCTTTTCTTTCCTCCATGAATCAGCATCAGCTACAAATACTTTATCAAGTTTTATATTCCACAGTTTATTTCAAAAACAAAAAATATTTTTTTATACTCTGTACACCTCGAACCAAGGTTCTGATCAACCTCCTAGGAGGACTACTTGCATCCTATCCCCCAACTAAGAATCACTGAACTAAAAAAACAAAAAGTCATACAAGAAGCCAAAAGTTACTATTCCTTTTAGAAACTGCATAGGATCCCCAGTGACATACAAATGCAGACATTAATCTTCCCTACATTCAATTTTCCAATCTTATCCATATTTCTACATCTTACTTTAATACATGTTTATTATAATGCACCTCAAATGACCTGCAGAATGAAACAGAATATAAATACAGTAATTATAGCAAACAGACTGGAAGCAACCAGAATAATAAAAATAGCCAATCATGACTGCCAAGACACTTGTTAAAAGTATGCCTGTATGTGCCATAAATTCCACTCTCCTATAATAATAAGACCCAAAATAGATTAAGTTCTCTTCTAATCCCAGTTAGTTAACATATAGTGTTATATTTATTTCAGGGGTATAATATAGTGATTCAACACTTCCATATATCCCCTGGTACTCATAACCACAAGTGCATTCCTAATCCCCATCACCGATTCAATCTACCCCCCAACCGCCCACCTCCCCTCTGGTAACCATCAGTTTGTTCTCTATGGTTAAGCCTCTCTTTTTTCTTTCCCTTTACTCATGTTGTGTTTCTTAAATTACACGAGTGAAATCATATGGTATTTGTCTTTCTCGGACTTATTTCACTTAGCGTAATACTCTCTAGTTCCATCCAAGTCATTACAAACGTCAAGGTTTCATTCTCCTTGTTGGCTAAACAATATTCCATTGCATATATATACCACATCTTCTTTACTCATTCATCTATCAATGGACACCTGGATTGCTTCCATAGTTTGGCTACTGTAAATAATGCTGCAACAAACAAAGGAGTACATTTATCCTTTTGAATTAGTGTTTTTGTATTCTTTGGGTTAATACCCTGTAGTGTGACTTCTGGATCACATAGGCTTGTTCTATTTTTAACTTTCTGAGGAACCTCCACAGTTTTCCTGAGTGGCTGCACCAGTTTGCATTCCTACCAACAGTGCAAGAGGGTTCCCCTTTGTCCACAGCCACAGCCTCACCACCACTTGCTGTTTCTCATGTTTTTGATTTTAGCCACTCTGACAGGTACAAGGTGACCTCTCATTGTAGTTCTGACTTGCATTCCCCTGATGGTAAGTGATGAACATTTTTTCATGTGTCTGTTGGCCATCTGTATGGTTTTTTTTTTAAGAGAAATGTCTGTTCATTCTTCTGCCCATTTTTAATGAGATTATCAGGGGGCGTGCTGTTCAGTTTTGTTTTGTTTTTATAGATTTTATTTATTTCAGAGAGAGAGAGAGAGAGATAACAAGCAGGCAAAGAGGCAGCAGAGGGGGAAGCAGGCTCCCTGCTGAGCAGAGAGCCCTATGCAGGGCTCAATACAGGACCCTGAGATCATGACCTGGGGCGAAGGCAGAGGCTTAACCCACTGAGCCACCCAGGCACCCCAGTGCTGTTCAGTTTTATAAGTTCTTTATATACTTTGGATACTAACCCTTTATCAGATATGTCATTTGAAAATATCTTCTCCCATTCCATAGATTGCCTTTTAGTTGACTGTTTCCTTCACTGTACAGGAGCTTTTTATTTTGATGTGGAATTTATTTTTGCTTCGTTTGTCTTGCCTCAGGAGGCATATCTAGAAAAAAGTTCCTACGGCCAATGTCAAAAAAGTTAGTGCCTGTGTTCTCTTCTAGGAATTTTATAAGGTTCAGAACTCCAAAACAGATTTTTTTAATTGCAGCAAAAACATAACAAATCTAATTAACCCCAAACTTCTGCAAATACAGACATTCGCTGCCTCTATATCTACCACAGTATTACTAGTTCATACATATGCCAGGCACAGTAAGAACTCTATATACTTTTTTTTTTTTTTTTTTTTTAAGATTTCAAGTATTTAGGGAGACAGAGCATGAGCAGGGGGGCAGGAGCAGAGGCAGAAGCAGACTTTCCACTGAGCAGGGAGCCTAACACAGGGCTCAATCCCAGGACCCTGAGATCATGACCAGAAGGCAGCCACTTAACTGACTGAACCATCCAGGCACCCCTACTCTAATTTAAAACTCAGGAATCTGTGGTGAGGATTAAGATTATCCTCTTTTTTTTTTTAAGATTTTTTTTTTTTTTTAAGAGGGGAGAGAGAGAGAGAGAACAGAAACAGGGGGAGGAGCAAAGGGAATGGAGAGGGAGGGGGTCAAAAATCTCAAGCATACTCCATGCTGAGCATGGAGCCCAATGCAGGACTCAATCTCATAACGCTGATATCAAAAGTCACACATTCAACTGAATGAGCCACACAAGCACTCCAAGATTATCCTTATTTTAAAAATGAGAAAACACGGGGCGCCTGGGTGGCTCAGTGGGTTAAAGCCTCTGCCTTCGGCTCAGGTCATGATTTCAGCTCCTGGGATCGAACCCCGCATGGGGCTCTCTACTCAGCAGGGAGCCTGCTTCCCCCACCCCCAGCCTGCCTCTCTGCCTGCTTGTGATTGCTCTGTCATATAAATAAACAAATTCTTTAAAAAAAGAAAAAAATTAGAAAACAAGTACAGATTAGGAAATTTACTCAAAATCACAAAGCTGTTTGTCAAGTATGGGACTGAATTTTAGGTTACCTATTAAGTCAAAAGTTAGCCTATTACTGTTTAATGTATGCTGATACAAGACAAAGACTCCTACATTAGAGACAAAGAAATTTTATTACTCCTCTATCACAAGAAGCAGCAAGAGAGCCAAAACATTGTGTCATTCTTACCGTCAAGTTCTTTGGGGGACAACATGACATATTCCAGATGAATGGTCAAGTAGAATGGGTTTGCACTACAGCAAGGAATACTGAGAAACAATCACTTTTACAGCAAGCAGTAATCAAGTCTCCTCTATATATCAGGAAAGTTATTACTTCATCCCTCAAGACTGCTTGTCAAAAACACAGCTGTGAGAAATGGCCTGGGTGAAGAGTAGTCATGACCATATTTTCTTGACCTACCAAGCAAGACATGTAGGATCAGAAGGGGAGAGTTCCAACACTAATATGCATCAGACAGGGAATTCAAACTCCACAAATACAACACCAGAGTCTGGACCGTTAACCACTATTAATAAATCACATTCAAAAACATTACTGATGGGGCGCCTGGGTGGCTCAGTTGGTTAAGCGTCTGCCTTCTGCTCAGGTCATGATCCCAGGGTCCTGGGATCAAGCCCCAAATCGGGCTCTCTGCTAGGCAGGGAGTCTGCTTCTCCCTCCCTTGCTCCCCCTGCTTGTGCTCTCTATGAAATAGATAAACAAAATCTTTTTTTAAAAAATCTAAAAAACAAAAAACAAAAAAAAACTTTATTGTTGTTCCCCTAATTTAAAACTATAATTACTGAGATCATTGAGGACTCTCACTAAATATGGCAAACTGAATATAAATATTTATTTCCATTACCTCCACAACAAAATGAAAATGACAATAATGATATAAAAAGAAAATAAACCACCAAGGACAAACAAAGTAGTGGAAGAGGGAGTTCAACGTGTTTTTGGAAAGAGGATGAAAATGTGCTAACTAACTAAAAAGAGAAGAGGACACCACAACTTAAATCCCTAGAGAAAGATACTGAAAAGAGAGCTGGTATTATCTCAGAGAGCAGAAAACAATCATGAATTAGATGCACCAAACACAAAAAATGAAGAATGAAGAAAAAGAGAGAAATAAATCACTATAGTAAACAGTGGGCCCCTGGCTCTCTGATACAAGAATGTTGGCATTAAGACATAAATCACTATGGAAAGAGATTGGAGGCTTCCTTTGACATATTAACTTTGGCAGAGGTCATCAACCGATTATTTTTTAGAAAATAAGTGAATAACGCCCAATAGTAAGTAAGTATCTCATACACTTCCATGTACAGAATATAAACCCCAATCTTCCAGTCCACTTTTTAGTATCTCTATATTAAACATAAACAATCATTAGACACTTAAGAAAAACACTGAGGGGCACCTGGGTGGCTCAGTGGGTTAAAGCCTCTGCCTTCGGTTCAGGCCATGGTCTCAGGGTCCTGAAACTGAGCCCCCTGTCAGGCTCTCTGCTCAGTGGGGAGTCTGCTCCCCTACCTTCTCTGCCTGCCTCTCTGCCTACTTGGAATCTCTGTCAAATAAATAAATCTTAAAAAAAAAAAAAAAATTGGAGAGTGCCTGGGTAGCTCAGAGTGGGTTAAGCATCTGACTTCAGGGTTCCAGGATCAAGCCCCAAGTCAGGCTCCCCACTCAGTAGGAAGTCTGCTTATCCCTGTCCTTCTGCCCCTTCCCATGCTTGTGCACATTGTGTACTCTCTCTCCTTCTCTCTCTCCTTCTCTCTCTCTCTCTCTGACAAATAAATTCTTTAGAAAAAATGATCCAGGGTCACCTGAGTGGCTCAATGGGTTAAGCCTCTGCCTTCGGCTCGGGTCATGATCTCAGGGTCCTGGGATCAAGGCCTGCATCGGCGGGGAGCCTGCTTCTCCTTCTCTCTCTGCCTGCTCTTTGCCTACTTGTGATCTCTGTCAAATAAATAAAATCTTTAAAAAAAAAAAAAGGAAAAAATGATCCAACTATATACCATCTATTAGAGACACTTTAAATTCAGAGACACAAAAACAGTTGGAAAGTAAGAAGATTGAAAAAAAGACGTATCATGCAAGAAACAAAAAATATCTGAAATGCCTATCCTAATATCAGCAAACAAAACAGCCTTTAAATAAAAAAAAAAAAGTTACTAAAGATAAAGAGGAACACTTCATGATAAAGCAGTCAATCCATCAAAAAGATGTAACAATTGTAGACATTTATGCACCTAAAAACAGAGCCCCCAAATAAAGCAAAAAATGGCAGAACTGAAGACAGAAACAGACAATTCAACAATAATATCTGAAGAACTTAATATTCCTCTTTCAATAATGAATAGAACAAGTAAGATCAACAAGCAAGCAGAAGACTTGAAAACACTGTAGACCAATAAGACCTAGCAAACTTTATCTACAAAACATTCTCACCAAAAGCAACAGACACACATTCTTTTTTTTTTTCTCAAAGTGTATTTAATTTATTGGAAGTAGAGTACCAGACTATGTACAAAATCAAAATTTTTTTGGTTCTGTTCTCTTTCTGTTCCACAGTGGCTGGCACACATATATCAGTCCCAAGGAATGATGGGTGCCGCAGAAATGTGTTATAGAAAGAGTCTGCAACAGAGCAGTTGGAGTGGGAAGCTGTCAAGTCTGTTGAGACTAGCCCTACTTGCTTTAAAAGCCTACATGGTAAGGTCATATTATAATTATGATCATGGAAAACTGATTCTCTCAGACACACATTCTTAATAAGCTCACATGGAATATTCTTCAGGACAAACCATATACTAGGTCATAAAATAAGACTCAATAATTTTAAAAGGACTGCAGTCATACAAAATATGTTCTCAGATTAAAATGGAATTAAATTAAAAATCAGTAACAGCAGCAAGTTGGGAAAGTTTAAAAAATACACGTAAGTTGAAGGTGCCTGGTGGCTCAGTCGGTTAAGCACCTGAGGTCATGATCTCAGGGTCCTGGGATTGAGCCTCACAAAGGGTTCTCTGCTTAGTGGGGAGTCTGCCTCTCCCTCTCCCTCTGCCATTCTACCAGCTTGTGTCTGTGTGTGTTCTCTTTCTCTCAAATAAAATCTTTTTTTTTATTTGAAGATTTTATTTATTTGACAGAGACACAGCAAAAAAGGGAACATAAGCAGGGGGAGTGAGAGAGGGAGAGGGAGAAGCAGACTCCCTGCTGAGCAGGGAGCCCAATGCGGGGCTCGATCCCAGGACCCTGGGACTGCAACCCCAGCAGCAGGAAGCTACTTAACAACTGAGCCACCCAGGCTCCCCAAATAAAATCCTTAAAAAACAAAACAAAACAAACAAAAAAAAAAAAACACAAGTTGAACAAAACTTAAAATAACCAGTAAGTCAAAGAAGAAACAGATACTTTGAAATGAACAAAAACAAAACAGCCAAAATTCACAGAATACATCTAAAGCAGTGTTCAGAGGGTTAATGTAAATGCCTACATTAGAAATGAAAAAAACACCTTGAATCGGTAACCTAAACTTCGACCCTAAAAAACTAGAAAAGCAAACTAAACCCAAAGCATACAGAAGGAAATAATAAAGACTGATAAGTGATAATAATAAACAGCAAAAATTAAAGACACAGGAATAGAAAAAACAGTAGAGGAAAAATTAACAAAACCTAATAGTTATTTGAAAAGATCAACAAAACTGACAAGCCTCTAACTCAATGACAAAAAAAAAAAAAGATTTAGTAAAATCAGTATTGAAGTAATGAGAGGACATCATTACCAACCTTATAGAAATAAAAAGGATTTCTGAAACTAATATAATATTGGATGTTAATTATATTTCAATTTTTCAAGATTTTTATTTATTTATTTGCTAGAGCGAAAGAAAGCACAAGCAGGGGCACAACAGCAGTCTCCCCACCGAGCAAGTCCCCTGATATGGGACTTGATCCCAGGACCCTGGGATCATGACCTGAGCCAAAGGCAGCTGCCCAACCGAATGAGCCACCCAGGTGACCCTATTTCCATTTTCAAATACAGACTAACATCCCTTATCAATAAATACAAAAATCCTCCAAAAATTACTAGCAAATCAAATTCAGCAACATATAAAAAGGATCACACAGGGGTACCTGGGTGGCGCAGTGTGGAGTACGCTGGAGATTCTGCCTCTCCCTCCCCACCCCCCCTTGGTGCATGTGTGCTCACTCTCTCAAATCACTCAATCAATCAATCAGTCAATCAGTCATACAGTATAACCAAGAGGAATTTATTCCAGGAATATCCCATCAAGGTTGGGACCAAAAATCAATTAATGTAACTCACCATACTAATAAAATCATACAATCACCTCAATAAGTGCAAAAAAAGCACACGACAAAATCCAATACCCTTTCATGATGAGAATGCTCAAATAAAATATGAAGGAAATTTGCTCAATCTGAAGAAGAGATCTGCAAAAAACACATACCTAATATAACAGATAACAA
This sequence comes from Mellivora capensis, assembly GCA_004024625.1. Lineage (NCBI taxonomy): Eukaryota > Metazoa > Chordata > Mammalia > Carnivora > Mustelidae > Mellivora > Mellivora capensis. The sequence goes on from PISX010005248.1 coordinate 29,993, forward strand.
TAAAAGACTGAATGCTTTCCCCCTAAAATCAGGAACAAAACAAGGATGTCCACTACTGCCACTTCTATTCAACATTATACTAGAGATTCTAGCTAGGGAAATTAGTCAAAAATAAAGAAATAAAAAGCATCCATATTGGAAAGTAATGAACAAGATTCGTCTCTATTTGTGAGACATAATCTCCTAAGGAATCCACTAAAACCTTAGTATTAAGAGTTCCATTAGGTTGCAGGATACAAGATCAATATATAAAAATCAATTGAACTTTTATACACTAGGATAAACATTCCAAAAATAAAGAAATAACTCCACTTATATTGACATTAAAGAATAAAATACTTCACATCCATTAGGATGGCTACATTCAAAAATAAATAACAGCAATTGTGGGTGAGAATATGGAGAAAGGAAAACCACCATACACCAGTAAGATATAAAATGGTGCAGCCCTACTGGGTATTTACCCCAAGATACATATGTAGTGAAAAGGGCCATAGGTACCCCAATGTTCATAGCAACAATGTCCACAATAGCCAAACTGTGGAAAGAGCTGAAATGCCCTTTGACAGACGAATGGATAAAGAAGATATGGTCCATATATACAATGGAATATTATACAGCCATCAGAAATGATGAATACCCAACTTTTTTATCAGCATGGTTGGGACTGGAGGGTATTATGCCGAGTGAAATAAGTCAAGAAGAGAAAGTCAATTATCATACGGTTTTACTTACTTGTGGAACATAAGGAATAACATGGAGGACATTAGGAGAAGGAAAGGAAAAGTGAATTGGGGGAACTGGAGGGGGAGACAAACCATGAGAGAGACTGTGGACTCTGAGAACAAACTGAGGGTTTCGGTGTTGGGGGGCAGAGGAGGAGGGATGAATGAGCCTGGTGGTGGGTATTAAGGAGGGCACATATTGCATGGAGCAGTGGGTGTTGTACATAAACAATGAATCTTGGAACACTGCATCATAAAGTAATGATGTATTTTACGGTGATTAACAACACAATTAAAAAAAAATTACCTAGAAAGAGGATAGAGGAAGAAAAGCCTGAAATGCGAATAAAAATGTTCAGATGCGGGGCGCCTGGGTGGCTCAGTGGTTAAAGCCTCTGCCTTCAGCTCAGGTCGTGATCCCAGGGTCCTGGGATCAAGCCCCGCATTGGGCTCTCTGCAAAGCAGCGAGCCTGCTTCCCTTCCTCTTTCTCTGCCTGCCTCTCTGCCTACTTGTGATCTCTGTCAAATAAATAAATAAAATCTTTTAAAAAAAATGTTCAGATGCATCAAATATTAAACCAAATATTTTGCCTGAAAAAAATAAAATCGTGCACCCACTTTGAAAAAGTTTGGCAGTTCCTCAAAAGTTTAAACACAGAATTACCCAATGACCTAGTAATTCCATTTCCAAATACATACCTAAAGTAAAAAGATACCCACACAAAAACCTGTTCATAAATATTCACTACAGCATTATTCCTAATAGACAAAAAGTAGAAACAATCCAAAAGTCCATCAACCTGTTGAACAGAGAAACAGTACTTGACAATAAAAAAGAAGTACTGATTTTTGCTACAATGTGGATAAAACTTTAAAATATTGTGCTATCAGGCTCTCCGCTCAGCAGGGAGCCTGCTTCCCTTCCTCTCTCTCTGCCTGCCTCTCTGCCTAGTTGTGATCTATGTCTGTCAAATAAATCAAATAAATAAAATCTTTTAAAAAAATAAAATTAAATAAATAAAATATTGTGCTAAGTAAAGCATTATTCACAATGGCCAAGATACAGAAGCAACTGAAGAATTCATCCACAGATGAATGGATAAAAAAGATGTGGTATATATATACACAATGGAATATTACTCAGCCATAAAAAAATGCAATCTTTTCCTTTGCAATAACATGGATGGACCTAGAAGATATAATGCTAAGTAAAATAAGTCAAGCAGAGAAAGACGAATACTATACGATTTCATTCATATGTGGAATTTAAGAAACAGAACAATAAAAAAGAGCCAAACCAAAAGACAGATTCACATATAGAGAACAAACTGGTGGTTGCCAGAGGGGAGGTAGGTGGGAAGATGGGTGAAATACATAAGGGGATTAAGAATACATTTTTTTGTGATAAGCACTGAGAACTGTACAGAAATATATACTGAATATAGGGGCACCTGGGTGGCTCAGTGGGTTAAAGCCTCTGCCTTTGGCTCAGGTCATGATCCCAAGGGTCCTGGGATCAAGCCCCGCATCAGGCTCTCTGCTCATCAGGGAGCCTGCTTCCTCCTCTCTCTCTGCCTGCTTCTCCGCCTACTTGAGATCTCTGTCTGTCAAATAAATAAATAAAATCTTTAAAAAAAATTTAAAAAATATATATACTAGAAGTAATACAACACTGTATGTTAATTACACTTTAATTTCTAAAAAATATTATGCTAAGTGGAAAAAAAAGGCGGGGGGGACACCTGGCTCAGCTGGTTGAGTGACTGCCTTTAGCTCAGTTCATGATCCCAGAGTCCCAGGATCAAGTCCTGCTTCGGGCTCCCTGCTCAGCGGGAAGTCTTTTCCCTCTGACCCTCCTCCCTCTCATGCTCTCAATCTCTCTCAAATAAATAAATAAAATCTTTTTTTAAAAATTATGCTAAGTGAAAGAAACCAGTAACAAGACCACAAGTTACAGAATTCCATTTCTGTAAATATCCAGAATAGGCAAATTCAGAGACAGAAAGCAGATTAGTGGTTTCCAAGGGATGAGAGGGAGAAATGAAAAGTGACTACTAATGGGTAGGATAATGAAATGTTCTCAAATTCTTTTCTAAGGTAATGAAATGTTCTAAAATCAGATAGTGGTGATGGTTGTACAATTCTATAATTATACTAAAAATCAATAAATTGTACATTTTATTTTTTTCCCTTCCCCTAAGTTGTACATTTTTAAAGGGTGAATTTCAAGGTAAGTGAAAGCTATCTCAATAAAGATATTATAAAATATTATACTTGTGATCTCACTTACATGTGGAATCTAAAAAGCCAAATGCTTAGAAGCAGAGAACAGAATGGTAACTGCCAGGAGCTGGGGGCAGGGGTGGTGAGGATGAGACAGTGTGGTCAAAAAGTACAAGCTTCCAGTAGCATAATATCACAATGACTAGAGTTAACAACACTGTATTATATGATTAAAAGTTGCCGTGAGAGTAAATTTTAAATGTTCTCACCATAACTATGACAAAATGGTAATTATGTGAGGTGAGGGATATGTTAATTAGTCTTGTTGTAGTAAACACTTCACAATATATACATGTATCAAATGATCACCTTGGACACCTAAAACTTACACAATGCTATACCTCAATTATGTCCCAATAGACCTGAGGGAAAAAAGACATACTGTATGATACTATTTATATAAAGTTCAAAAACAGGTAGACTAAGATATAAGAAGTTAGATAGTGGCTAATTTTAGGTGGGAGACAGGAGATAGTGACTAAGAGGAGGCACAAGGTGCGCAGGTGATGGCAATATTCCATTTCTTAACTTTGGTAATGATCACTGATACTTTATAGAGCTATACAATTATGATCAGTTATATGATTAGTTATGATCAGCTATACAGTTATGAAAAGTATACAGTACACTCTTCTGTACATAATTAAATTGTAAAGTTTAGGGGTGCCCGGGTGGTTCAGTGGGTTAAAGCCTCTGCCTTCGGCTCAGGTCATGATCCCAGCATTCTGAGATCAAGCCCCACATCGGGTTCTCTGCTCAGCAGGGAGTCTGCTTCCCCTCCTTCTCTCTCTGCCTGCCTCTCTGCCTACTTGTGATCTCTGTCAAATAAAAATTTTTAAAAAAATTTTTTTAAGATTTTATTTTTACATAATCTCTACACCCAATGTGGAGCTCAAACTCACAATCGTAAGATCCAGAGTCACACGTTCTACCAGTGACTGAGCAAGCCAGGCCCCCCTAGGTTAATTCATTTAAAAAAGGTTTCACTTCAGCAACACATCAAGTAAAGACAGATTTTCACTGCAGTATTTTATACTAGCAAAGGAGAAAAAAAAACCTAAATGCACATCAGAAAACTGAATTATATATTCACTATTAAATACTACACAGCCTCTAAAATAGTTCACATACTATAATACAGACTATAATCCCATTTCCATTTCTTAGGCACTATGTACATGTACTTATACATAAACAGAAACTGAAAAGGTATGCACCAAAATGATCTTTCCTGGGTTCATTTCTTTTTAATTTTTTTTATTATTTATAAACATATGTGCTATGGTTAGTGCTGTGAAGTGTGTAAACCTGGCGATTCACAGACATGTACCCCTGGGGATAAAAATTAAAATATTTTTTAAAAATAAAAATAAATAAATAAATTGTAAAGTTTAAAAAAATGGTTTTTGGTTAAAAAAATTATACTTGGCAGTACATTGAGACACTTTAAAATAAAAAATAGAGATTTAGAGGCACCTGGGTGGCTCAGTTGGTTAAGCATCTGCCTTCAGCTCAGGTCATGATCCCAGAGTCCTGGGATCGAGCCCCTTTTGGGGCTTCCTGCTCAGCAGGGAGTCTGCTTCTCCCTCTCTCTCTGCCCCTCCCCCTGCTCATGTTTTCTCTCTCTCCCTTTAATAAATAATCTTTAAAAAAATAAAAAATAAAAAATATCTTCTCAAGGACACATCTCTATTCATTTCTATCCACCTATCCATTTACTTATTTATAAGTAGGCTCCATGCCCAGCACCCAGCACAGAACCTAATGTGGGGACTAAACTCACAACCCTGTGATCAACACCTGAGCTGAGATCAAGAGTCAGACACTTAATTGACTAAGCCACCCGGACACCCCTCTCTCTCTATTCATTTCAACAACAGGAAAAAATAAACTATGATTAATATGAAAGGATAAATTAACTGTAATTGATATTAGCAATAATGGACTTCACTAAGGATCTAAGATAAAAACAAAGGGGAAAATGCATGGGGGGTTTGGGTCAGATGTTGAGTGGGCTCAACACTTCCCTATGCCCATGTAGATTTTATTCAGAAATCTCAACGGAGCTCTTAGGAGAAAGGAGAGAAACTGTAAAATGCCTCTCTTATACATAGTCAACACTAAATGCTACCACATGTTTGTTTACTTCTCTTCATGTCATCTCTTTCTATCAACTCAATAACCCATATTGTTTCTGTACACAGTGGGTATATTTTCCACTTCTCAGAACAATATCTTTCACTCCAACTTCTACTTTACTTGGCCTCAAGTCACTCATTCTAAAACCAAAATGGAGACTCACCCAATCCTACTACAACCAAAGTCCTCTGTAACAGAATTTTTCTGCCTTCCCACTACAGCACAGATCAACCTAAAACACATAAATCCTATTTCCACCCACAATACTTACACCTGATAAATATACCTGACATTTCTTCTTTTTTATACAGTTACAATATGTATGTACCATATGTAAATCATTCAGATATGTCAGCAAAATAATTTTTAAAACTCTTCAGAGATTTGGGCACCTGGGTGGCTCAGTGGGTTAAAGCCTCTGCCTTCGGCTCAGGTTATGATCCCAAGGCCCTGGGGTCGAACCCCACATCGGGCTCTCTGCTCAACAGGGAGCCTGCTTCCTTCTCTCTCTCTGCCTGCTTGTGATCTCTGTCAAATAAATCAATAAAATCTTTAAAAAAGTAAAAAATAAAAATAAACTACATTTCATTATTGGAAATAAATACTACCTACCACTTCTCTATTTTCTTTTTTTTTTTCTTTAAAGATTTTATTGATTTATTTGACAGAGAGAGAGAGATCACAAGCAGGCAGACAGGTAGGCAGAGGGAGAGGGGGCAGCAGTCTCCCCACCGAGCAGAGAGCCCGATGCGGGGCTCGATCCAAGGACCCTGAGATCATGACCTGAGCCGAAGGCAGAGGCTTAACCCACTGAGCCACCCAAGCGCCCCCTCTGTTTTCTTTAACATATTATTAGCTTTAAATTTTTGGCCTAGAGGACTGTGGTAAAGATGAACCTTTATGGGGGTGCCTGGGTGGCTCAGTGGGTTAAAGCCTCTGCCTTTGGCTCAGGTCATGATCTCAGGGTCCTGGGATCAAGCCCCCACATGGGGCTCTCTGCTCAGCAGGGAGCCTGCTTCCCCCCCCCCACCCCGGAGTCTCTGACTACTTGTGATCTCTCTCTGTCAAATAAATAAATAAAATCTTAAAAAAAAAAAAAAAAAAAAAACCTTTATAAACTAATTTTTTTTGTGCTTTCACAAGTCACATATTTAACAGTTACTAAACGTGACACTTTGGTACTAAAGAGTTCCCGTTCTTCTAGTCATGGAGAGGGAAAGGGTCATTGTTGTGCAAAACCAATAGATGTGCTTTCAGGCAGGTATTTCAGAAGAAAATGTAAAGAGAAAGAATTCCACACACTAATACTCATACGTAGGGTTAACAGGGAGGGATGAATGATGAAAACAATTTGAAAATGGATACAAAACTATACTTACAGCCTCAAAGTGCAAATGGCTATCCTTTAAGAAATTCTGAATTTTGTCCTTGGGTAAAATACTGAATCGAAATCGAAGGAGATCCATTTCTTGTTGAATGAACCAGCGTCTAAGATCCTCACTGAAATGGTCACAAGAAATGGTAATCATAAATGAAAAGCCCAGTGATTATTTTAAAAGTCCACTGATTATTAAGTCCAAGAAATTTTTAAGAACTAAAACTCAAACAAAAGCAATATGCCAAAAGACAGACGCTGAAAGCATGTAAGTGCTGTATTATGATAAACAGCATAGATACAGACCACAATCTACCAGGGATGTGCTGAACATGGGGAGAGGTATTATGAATATAAAATTAAAAGAAATAAAGAATACCTTAAACCTAGCTGATTATCAAATAATATTAAATAGTTCATTGCATTAAACGGCAAAATAGTCATTTACATCTGAAAATGGGATATTCCTTCAGTCTAAGGTAGGTTTCATCAATGCCAAATAAACACCAAATTTTTTTTATTTTTTTTAAACACCAAATTTTTTAAAGGTAACTTTATCTCTGAACAGATTATGATCAGAGAGACTCTGAAATTAAACTTTGCTTATAGCTTTATAGTTTATAATCTTACAAATTTAATATGCGCAATACAAGATATCAGTTTTTAAAAAGCCAACATACAAATATATTAATCCATAAAACATACAAAGGACATTATTGTTGTCACAAAATAATTATACTACTGCATGTAAAATATGAGGTTTTTTTTCCAAAGTGACTTTCATAGACTGTCAGCAATTTATTTACTGCATAAACTACATAAACTGTCCATGCTTTTTTACAAAAGAAAAACTCCAGGACCAAACACAGTCAATAAGTTCTCAGTTATAATCTTGTGATAGTAAACAATTTCAAGATTCTCACTGGATAAGCCTTTTAGTAGAAAGAAACAGGAAAAAAACAACAACTTACAATGAGTATGTTATTTAGCCAGAATTAATACAGGAAAAAAAAAACACAAAGTTTAAAAAATAAAAAAGGCAACCCCTTCTCCCTCTGGGTGGCACTATATTATAACAAACCAACTAGCAAAGGAGATGGCCACTCTTAATCTAATGGCCACTAACCCACACATTTCAATTTCAAAAAATCTGTACCAAATACATGTTTGAGTTACTATTTCTTAGAAATAGTGCCACTATTTTTTTTCTGGGAAAACACCAGCAAAAGTCCTTCTTATTGAAATCCCCAATTTCAAATCCCAAGTGAAGAACCTGTCCTAACAGGTTCTGAAGCTAACAAGTGTTTCAACAGGCAAATTTTACAACAGAATTTTTTTCAGTATTTTTTAGAAAACAACTGGCTTCAAATAACTCACCACAATGTGTTCAACTCATGAATTGCCAGTTTCTGATGTTATTCTGAGTTTTTCAATGTTCAGTACAATACATGTCAGCTTCCCATGTACCAATTTATAACCCAAGATATCAGATTCAACTGTGAAAGCATAAAAGTGTACTCACGACTGGCAATAAGCAAGGCGTAAAATAAAGTGAGAAATATGATCTTTCCTTCGTGGTTCATATTCATTCTCTAAGTTTTCCTAAAAATAATGACACATGGATAAGATAAATGCATTAAATGATAATAGGTATAAAGAAACACAGAGTCAGCATAAGCCAATGGTAAAAGTTTCAAAAACAAATTTCACAAATATGCTTTCCAAGATAATTACCATTTTATGTAAGGTAGCAATCAAGTGACATTGAGAACTAAAATGACATCAACAAAACCTCCCAGATTTGGACTCCTCTTCCTATCAACTTCCCTCTTAACTTCCTTTCTTACACACCTGATACCCAGGGCTCTCACCTCTTCAACCTCCTCTTGCATCGGCCCTCAACTGCTTTCATTTAACCATTTGTCAAAACTTAGATTTTAAATAAATCTACAGCTACACTCTACAGTCCTATTCCCAAAACACTGAGAACCTCTGGGGAAAAAATACACAATTACTGAGAATATGGAATATTAAAAATTCACAATCTCTAAAATGAATTGGACTTCTACAAGCACTAAGGAATCCTTATGCAAGCCCAAGAGAGTAAGAGCAAACAGGTCTTGAGCACTTATGAGGTCCCAGGCACTGTTATAAGCATTTTTAATCTTATTAACCCATTTAATCCTTTGAAAAAAATCTCTTAGTAGTAAGAGATTAGTAAGAGATAGTAAGCACTACTATATCCCTATTTTAAAGATGAGGAAACTGAGGCACAGGAGTGTCATGTAATTTTTCCAGGGTATTACTTATAAGCAATAGAACAGGGATTTGAAACATAATCATCTTTCCTCACTCTTAGAAAAGCTGTTTCAGTCTTCACTAGTTGACCCAAGCTCCCTACCACACCACTTTCCCTTCTCTCTCAACAGATAACTTCACCTACTTTACAGAAATTAAAGGCCACAGGCCAACTTTTGCAGCTTCAAGCTTCTGAACCCACACTGTACTACTACTGCCCCTTCCATCTCTCCCTCCTCCTACATAAACTAATCCCTAAACCTAAGCCATGCAACCCTTCTGCTCTTGCCCCCTAAGGATCTTTATCAAATGCTCTCTCAAAGTGTCTTCAAATTCCCCTCTTCTCTTCTAGATTTCTTCCCTCAGCTTATAAGCACGTTCAAGTATCCCCCGTTGCGTATGTATGTCTTCTCTTTTCCCTATAAATTTTTCTGTATTCAGACCTGCTTCTCTCTGTCTTTTCAGCTAGCCATCTTAAAACAGTACATATCCCATACCCACCTCTCTCCCCCAAACAGTGCCATCACTGGCTTCTGCCTCTATCTACAAGGCCCAACCAAGCCGATAAATCCAATGGATTCTGTACAATTCATCTTATATGAGCCTAATCTTCTGAAATTAAGTAGTTAAGGGCAACATGGGAGAGACAAAATGTCCAGATTTGAATCTTGGCGCTACCATCTACCATCTTATAAGCCTGGGCCAGTTACGTAGCTCATCAATAACTCCATTCCCTTATCTATAAAATAGGGGTGACGATAGTACCTGCCTCATAAGACTGTTAACTGGGTTACACGGCTTAATATATGTAGTGTGCTTAGAACAAACTCTGGGATACAGTAAGCATAATATGAATGCTTGCTGCTGTTAATTGCTATGGTATCAGTATTTATATCATGATCATTATGTCAACTCCAGCCTTCCTTGGCTACCATGCCATTATTACCTCCGCTGATCTCCTATCTCTCGGGCAGCTCCTTCTCAATCTCCTTCCCAGACTCTCCCAATTCTACTTCACTTTAAACATTGGTATTCTTCACATCCTGTCCGCCATCATCTTCTCACTTAAATATTTTCCTCCTTCTGATGACACCAACTTTCTTCTTAAATACATACCTCCACTCCAGAGGTCTCCTAAGTACAACCTGTATGCATATCCAACTATCCACTAGGCACTTCCATGAGCACCTCAAATTCATGTCTAGAACTCAACATCTTTCTAAGATTTGCTTCTCCCCCTGTAGATAATCTCTCAAAATACTATCACCATCCACCTAGTTGTCCTAACCAGAAACCTGGGTGTCATTCCTAACTCTTCTCTCCCTTCTCCCTGTAATCAGTCACTAAAATCTTTTCATTCAACCTTCACAGTATCTCTTAATATCAGTCCCCTTCTCCCCATTCAATTCATTCTCATCATTTCCAAGCTGACTGGTTTTCCTATCAGACATGACCCACTCAATCTGCTGTTGGCAGCTATCTTCCCAAAATAAAAATCTGATCACATCTATCAGATTCACTTCCAGCACTACCTAGAACTGGATGCCTTCCCAAACCTCCCCAATATGAGCTGGGTAATTATATGTGCTCCTGGAGTTCCTAGAGCACACATCTAACAGCACCCCAATGCTGTGGTGTCCGGGGTAGTACGTCTGGCAATGTCTGGAGATATCTACTGGGCAGAGGCCAGAGACACTACTGAGCATCCTACAATGCAGAGAACACTCCCTGCACCAAGGAATTACCAGACCCAAATGTCAATAGTCCTGAGGTTGAGAAACCCTGCTGTATTATAATCACTATATGCCAATCACCCCTAGTGGACTGCAGATATCCCTTCAGGCAGAGTCTATGCTATATGAGTCTTTTTTAAAGCCCTGTGTCTAATACGAGATCTTTTCCACAACCAAAACTCACTATATAAATATATACAAACTGAAGAACATCTCTTTCCCACTTTTACTTACTCTGAAGGAAAACTTGAGCCTTCTTATCTCACTCTCCAACTTACTCTGGTATGGCTCAGTTCCTTTCACATAGCTCACACCAAGATTTTCAACTGCTTTTAGCACTAGAAAATATTTTAAAAACAGAAGAAAACAATGTATGAATGCAAGAAAATTTTTAAAAACTAAGTGCCAAGACAAACTCTTTGAATAGCAATCCCATAATTACTTATTTTTAAAAGATGACAAACTATAATGGCTTTATTTTCTGCAAGTACATTATATAAATTATATAAGTTTATAGGAAAATAATCTCCATCCATGTGCAGAAAACATCCATGTCCCATAACATAACCTAATACGAGGGATCCTCAGAGGGAGAGGGATGGGGGATCATCACTGCTGTATTGAGCCACCACTGTTGAGGAATTCAAGTGTGTTGGTATGAAAAAAAAATTAAGCACCCTTGTGTGCATCCCTCATGTGGAACTGTCAGTTTGTTTCATTTGCTCGGCATAGAAGCAACAGAAAAAATAGCCCTTCCTTTACTGAAGTAGAAAAGGAGAAGACAAAAGCGAAAAAGCTGAACCTTTCAACAATTCAAGTGAACTGTCCTGAATAGAGGCACACAACTGTTCAAAGGTTCCCAACGCACCTTGTCATTCCTTCCTCAGATGAATTCTACTCCCATCACTATGAAAAGCATTTTTATAATTCAAGAATGAAAACCTTCTAAAATGAATCCTGAACGTAAATCCATGCCCCACAAGCACCTCACCATGGTATCCCAAACTAAAATTCTCTTCCCCTCCATCCTACCCCTCGTCTGGCCATCCCCATCTCCACTAGCACAGTTTCTAACCACCAGATCATCCAGAATGGAATTTCAGCCACTCACACCTGCCCTCTCACTCCTCACATCCAAACAGTTACCAAATCCTTCAGGAATACCTCCTTAGTATCCCTTAAATGGCTCCCTTCCTATCCCTGACACTGTTACTGACTTAGCTCAGGCTCTCACCCTCTCACTCCTTAAGTGCCAAATGTAAGGGGCACTTTTCAATCATCACCTTAATCCCTATGAAGCAGCTGACACTGCTAAGCTTCCTCAAACCCTTTTCTCCCGTGTCTTCACTCTTCATCAGGCTCTGAGAGCTCCCTCTCTGTATCTGCTCTTCTAGAAGTGACTAACAGTATCGTACCTTACCTTCTGATTTTCCCACAAGGATATCCTAGAACATAAACTCAGAAGACACTGCTATTATTTGTTTCCATTTATGCCTAGCTTATTTCTTTCTTTCACTAGCACTCAGACGATAAGTAGGCCCGCAATACTTACACCGAGATATTACACCGCTAGCTTGGCACAAAATGCCCTTGGTTATCCATTCTTCTCCTCCTAACCTAAACTTGTCACTGTTCCTCAAATATAACATTCTCTCTCATGCCTCCAAGCCTCTGTACAGTCCACTTTCTCAGCCTGAAAAAAACTTTTACTTTTCTTTTGAGAAATTTCTACTCATCCTTCAAAGTCCAGATTACACTTCAACTTCTCTAAGGAGTGTTAATCAGTCTGAGTCACTCCCACCTCTTTCAAGAGCACTATTAATCTCTAGCAAGGCACTTAAAATACTAAATTACAGTTATTATTTTGGACGTCTGTATCTATGTACTAGAATACAGCTTCAACGAATATGAGAATTACATCATTCATCTGAAAATCCCCACCCAACCTAGAATATAGTGGCATTCAATAAATATACACTGTACAACAAGTAAAACAACAAGCCCTCAATATATATATTTCTTGAATGAATTGAATGAAGGAAATAAATTACCCTCATTCGTTCCCCCAAGGTGTAAGTGAAGTTCTCAAGAACGTACAAACTCTAATACAAGTATCACTCACATTTAACTCTATCGATAGCCAAGCTTTCAAATTCGATCAACGATATGCTTTCAGAAGGCGGCTCCAAGTAAAACTGAAGGCTATGAGGGTAGCAAACATTCCTTTGGTCACCTGTCAACCTCAGTCTTTTCCAATTTGCTCGAGAAAACTGCATCTCGTTACCTTGGAAGGAAACATAAAATGGTTAAAATAATGGCAAATAAGAGTTGAAAACAACAAACAAGTGCAAAAAATAACTTCACATACATAGGAAAAAACTGAAGGGCATGCATAAAATGTTAACAGCGGTCGTCCCTGGGTCACATGTCCTTCTGTATATTCCAGAGTTTCTACAGCACAGCTGTAACAATTCTGTCATGAGAGTGGGGGCGGTGTGTGCAAGGTGATTTGCAGGTGGTGGTCATAACTACCAAGAACATGAACGTGAGGCTACGTTGCCTGTTCACTCTAGGTCTGTGTGCCACCGCCCTCGGCCCTCTGCAGTCCCAAGAGTTAAGATGAGACGTTATACGGGCTGCAATCGTGAATTCGGAGGAAAGCGCGGTAGGTTCTGATTTCCAGAGAAGAGACTTAATGGACCGGGTCCGGTTACTCACTTCCCAACTCATGACCCTGGGAAACAGAACACGTCTTTCCAATTCAATCTTTCCGAACTCTGTAAGAAGCATCTACAAGCTCCTTATAAAAATTAGCCCCCTCGATCCTACCGGAGCCCTTCCGCGAAGCTTCTCTCTCAACTCGCCCGCACCTGCATCTCAGCCCCAACCAATCAATACCTAACACCACCACCCCACCACGTCATCCTTCGGCTCTCACCGCTGGTAAAGTGCTCTCCCTTCTTTCCCCACTTGCAAGCTCCACACCAAGACTACTGTCCGTCCCAAAGCCGCAGAAGATCCTCTTACCGGCAACCACACAAAGTATGAAAAACACAAACACCCGACCGGCACTTTCCTCAGATGGCGGGAGAGTTCGTACGGGATCGGAAACGGAAGTAACGGGACCTCAGAGCCCGCCCCCCGAACGTCCCGCCCGCCCAGGGCGCGCCCTGCGCATGCTCCCTCCTGCGTTCTTGAGCGGGTTTAATCGGCTTTGCCGGCTTAAAATTTTTTTAGATACGCTTTTGTGTGTTTCCAAGTTATAAACTGCACCTCCTATGTGTGCCGTCGGTAGCTTTTGATTATTGAAACTGGGGTACTGAAAGGCTAGCGGCAGAAATGTCCACGCTCCAAAGAGTATGGAGCTTTAACCCAGAGGGCTAGACCGATTCCTCTGAAGCTAGCGGAGGAATGGAGGAGAAATGGGCGTTTAAGGAGCTCCTTTCGCACCCGGCTCACTAATAGGGGCTCTGTTTTTTCTTGTTTAATCTCTCACCGACCCTAAAAGATAGGTTGTATTACCCCCATTTTACAGATGAGAAAATAGAAGCTAAAAAATGAATGGTAGTTTATCCATCGATGCACAGTGCGTCTTGTTTTTTCCTAAGGGACGGCAAGCCCCATAAAGACAGACTCTACCTTCAGTTCTACCCCGCCCATGCCCCGCAAAATAACTGGAACTAGAATGCATGAATGCACACACGCAGAAATCGCTCCGGGGCCTACAGAAGTTAGAAGAGATTAGGCTCAGGGAGCAAGTAGGAGCCCATCAGAAGGAGTGGGTCAGAGCCACACCAACTCCGACTCGACAGAGGTGTAGGGTTAAGAGCTGGAAATAAGCTTTATCTGTGGCCTCTAGGAGGCGTGCATTACTAAAGTGGCTGAGGAAAGATCTAGTAAAGGTAATCAGTAATTTGAAATGAAATGTTCAAATTTTTAGAAATGCAAAATAGAGCGAAACAATACCAAACTTCAAAGCATCTACCCATCATGAATCAAACGGGCTAGCACTTTGTATCAGGACGTGTTCTAAGTGATTTCCCTATCAAGTCATTTTTTTCTCATAACTTCATGAGATAGGTTATATTATTAACCCATTTTACAGATCAGGAGCCGTAGAACAGGGAAAGAAGTTACTTCAAAGATCACCCAAGTGACAGAGCCAGGTTCAAAGTGAGGGAGACTGTCTCCAAGCACCACAGTGCTAACCAGCATACAATACTAATTCCACGTAATGACAACAGCGCCTCACTTTAATTCTTTCCTCTCTGTATCAAGCAACATAATTAACATAACCTGGAAAAAGAAGACACCTGAAAGCATGAGAACTGCCTGAAAAAACCTAGAGCACAGATGATAACATTTACATGAATATTTATCTGATCTCTGGATAGGGAACAAATGCAAATAAACTGCAAAGAAATCTAAGGATTTGACTATAAAAATGTAAAATTGGGCATCTAAAAAAAATGACAAAATTTTTTGCAGTCATCACACGAGGGAAAAGGTTTACCATAACTAATACCATCAAAATGTAAAGAGCTGGGACGCCTGGTGGCTCAGTTGGTTAAGCAGCTGCCTTCGGCTCAGGTCATGATCCCAGCGTCCTGGGATCAAGTCCCACATTGGGCTCCTTGCTCAGCAGGGAGCCTGCTTCTCCCTCTGCCTGTGCTCCCTCTCTCTCTGATAAATAAATAAATTTTTTTTAAAATGTAAAAAGCTTTTTGTAAGTTAATTAGAATACTGACACAAATTGAAAAAAATGGTAAAAGAACAGCAATAAATAACCAATGATAAAATGTGAAAAAAAAATTTATCACTAGCAGCAAAGAAATTTCCCCCTACAAAATTGGCAAAGATTTTACAATGAAAATACTCAGTGCTGGGCAAAGTCCAGTACGATGAGCTCACATAGGAATTGATTGTGGTGCTACAAGTCCGGAGTACAATATAATAATGTGTGTTGTGAGCCCTAAAAGAATTCATACAGTTTGACAAAAAAAAAATTCACATATGAATCTGTTCATAAATGGACACAAAAATTTGTGTTCAGAGAACTTTATTACACCACATCTAGAGTGAAAACCCAGAAAAAAGAATAAACAAATGGTAGTATAGTCAAATCATGAGACATTACACAACCATTCAAAATACATGTTTTTGAAAAATATTGACTTGGGAAAATGCTCAGGATACTATCAACAGCAGAATACATAAAACCACATATGCCATATGAGCCCAATTTTGTAAAAACATTACCTAATTGACAACAGTCATTTTTAAATTAACTTTCCTAGTAAATAAAATTTTAGAAAATTTGGAAAATGCCAAATGGAAAATCCACTTATGGTGCTGCTATCTGCTTATACTGTCACTCAGGGACAAACACTGTGAACATTTTGTTTTAAGCAATAAGATTTCATGTTTGATGAGAAAGAATGAAAGAAAGATGATTTTGACATACTAATACATTTTTCTGCAATGCTTCTGACTTTCACAAGGAGGCTGCCCTCTGCAACTCTTTCTCCTTCCACTTGTGCACCTATCCCCAAACTCCCCAACTCCTACAATCTGGGCAGATTGCAGCCTTTGCAACCAAAATTTGAGGTGCAAGGAAGCCACTCTCAGCTATACCTAGATTTTTTTTTATACCTAGATTCTATTTAACTTTTTTTACCTTAGTCCTCAGGCCAGTCTTAAATTTTCCCACCTTTAAGTGTCAATACCCATTTTTCTACAATAGTCGATATCTTTTAAATAATTCTTTGGACTATTAAAAAAAATTAGTCTACTACAACATAAAACTGCTTTATGTTAGTGGCAACTAAGCCACTGGCAGTGAGGCAGACTATAGGGGCATTTTATGGTATTTTTAAAGTTCTGTTTTAATCATTCAAAAACACCTGAAGGCTTTCCACAGCGTGGTCCCAAGATTTAATGACTTTATTGCCTACCACTGCCCTTCAGCCTATGCTCTGAAATACTGACCCTTTCCCAAAAGGACATGCACTTCCCTGTCTTGTATCTCTCTTTGTGGTGATGCCTCCACTTCAAAAGCCCTAACCAACCCTCCTGTAAGAATTCTACCTATCATTCAAGTAGTCAGCTGCTGCCTTCCTCCATCCTCTAAAGCCTTTGCTTATGCCACCCGGGCTGCTCCTCACTTAAACCACCATGTTCTTTGTAATTCTATATAGCATAATTCTTCTTCTAGTCATAGCCCTATACTACAGAGGTTCTTAATCTTCTGAGAACATGGGGCGCCTGGGTGGCTCAGTATGTTGAGCCTCTGCCTTCAGCTCGGGTCGTGGTCTCGGGGTCCTGGGGTCGGGTCCCACATCGGGCTCTCTGCTCGGTGGGGAGCCTGCTTCCTCCTCTCTCTCTGCCTGCCTCTCTGCCTGCTTGTGATCTCTCTCTGTCAGATAAATAAATAAAATCTTTTTTTTTAAATGTACTTCTTAAAAAAAAAATCTTCTGAGAACATGAACCACTGAATGATTTGATGAACACACTCCTCAGAATACCCTCCCTTGGTCATCACCTCACCATGAAGAGTGTTTTCTGTATTCAGAGGCAACTGTAATATACATCTACACATCACAGTGCCAATAACGCACAACGTTATATTTCAGTAACCATATTTGGTAAGTCACGCAAGCTCTTTTGTATATTTATTTCATCAAAAAGAAATGGATTAACACAATGCTCAGCCATGGCAGCCAAGATGCATATAAATTATAGACCTCAACCTCACAATCCGGGGGAGGAAAAACACATATAAACACACAACTTTTACTTCCATTAGACCATAAACATCTCAAAAATGGGGACCAGTAGGTCATTCATCTTTGTAACCCCAGTGTATGGCACTCCAACAAATATTTACCATACTGAATTAATGTAAAATATGAAAGGTATATTTTTTAAAAAACTGATGGGTTCAGCCTGCCATACAACAGATGGTTTGAATCAAAGGTTTGAATCCAACATATAAAACTTCAAGTCCTCATCTGAAAACTCCATACACGTTCCTTTCAGAATGACTTGGCTCCCCAGTTTAGCCTATAATAAGCACAGAGTACCATCTCTGATGAAATTTCCATGAATCATCACTGCTCACTTGGGTGCCTTTCTGGACATTACCCAGCTACAGGCGGACTGCCTCATAGGGCATTCACTCTTAGATGACTCCACAGCTCCAAGAGTTCTGTCCTGTAGTATGTCACCCTTACAACTAAAACTTTTGCAAACAATTTGACATCATCTGCTTAATTTAACCCTTTGTCTCGGTATAATAATTCTACTCTACATATATTCCCTAGAGAGATTTTCATGCAAAGATGTCAAAAACCATTAACAAGAATGTTCATAACAACATTAAGATATTGAAACACTGAAAACTACGCATCATCAGGAAAATGGGTAAATAAATTGTAGCCAATTCACACAGTGGAATTAAAAAAAATGAAAATGAATGAACTACACATTTGTAACAACATGGATGGATCTAGAGTATATTATGTTATGTGAAATCAGAGAAAGGCAAATACCATGTGATTTCACTCATATGTGGAATTTAAGAAACAAAACAAACAAACAAAGGGGGCAAAAAGGACAAACCAAAAAACAGACTCTTAACCATAGAGAACAGATGGTTACCAGAGGGGAGGTAGGTAGGGGGATAGGTAAAATAGGTGAAGGGAACTAAGAGAACATTTATCATGATGAGCACCAAGGAATATATGGAACTGTTGAGTCACTACATTATAAACCTGACACTAATATAACACTGTACGTTAACTACATTGGAATTAAAATTAAAAAAATAAAGAGGGGAACCCGGGTGGGTCAGTAGGTTAAGCAGCAGATCTTGGTTTTGGCTCAGGTCATGATCTAGGGTTGTGAGATCGAACCCCATGTCAGGCTTAGCACTCAGCACAGAGTCAGCTTAAGATTCTCTCTTCCTCCTCCCCTTCCCCTCCTGCCCCCACCTTGCTCTCTCTCAAAAAATGATTAAAAAATTTTTAAATAAAATAATATTAACACTAGGATAAAATGAACTACAAGTAAATATATCAACACTAATCTCAGATATGCAATGTTGAAGAAAAAGCCGCAGTAACATATATCTATGTACTAGATCTCCTCCATTCCACCCCTCACCTTACATTCCCACCCACCCCACCATGCTCTCTGCTCCTATCATGGACCATATGTCTACCTGTCCCTTCTGCCTTCTGCTTCCAGAACTTTTTTAAAAAATATTTTAAAGTAATATCTGCACCCAACACTGGGCTCAAACTCACAACCCTGAGATCAAGAGTCACATGCTCTACCAACCAAGCCAGCCAAGTGCCCCTACTCCCAGAACTTGTAAAGTCAATTAGAGAATTCCAAAAGGAGATGGGAAGGAGAGAAGAACATGAGATCAAAGTATTTATTCCACTAGCTGCCTCCCTGCAAAGCTGTGTCTTCAACCTGTCCTTGCTCTTTCAAGGTGACCAACTTTAAAGGACTTTCTCACCCTGGATCTGGGGCAGCTCCCCTCCCTCTACTTTTCAGGTTCCCACACAGTAACATATCAACTTCAATTAAGTCCCATTTGGTTGCACTATCTATCCCTTATGGTTCCCTACTCCCACACCTTTGTAAATAGTCTCTGCCAGTTCTTTTTTTTTTTAAGATTTTATTTATTTATTTGACAGAGAGAGATCACAAGTAGGCAGAAGCAGGCAGAGAGAGAGGGAAGCAGGCTCCCCACCGAGCAGAGAGCCCGATGTGGGGCTTGATGGCAGGACCCTGGGATCATGACCTGAGCCAAAGGCAGAGGCTTTAACCCACTGAGCCACCCAGGCACCCCAATTCTGTCTTTCAATTAGTCTCTTTTGAGTATGCCATCTGTCTCTCATTGAATATAATTCAGCCTTTATATAAAAGCTAAAAAAAATAAAGAAATAACACATTGTTCAGGGATATATACTGAAGGTGGAAAATTATCAACAAAGCAAGACAGTGTGGCATCTGGCTGGCTCAGTCAGAAGAGCTTGAGACTCTTGATCTCAGGGTCATAAGTTGGAGCCCCACGTTGGGTATAGACATTACTTTTTTTTTTTTTAAGAGATTACTTAAACACAAAACTTAAAAAAAGAAAGAAGGAAAGCTAGAGAATGATCCATATCAAATTCAAGATAGTGGTTAACCGGGGCGCCTGGATGGCTCAGTCAGTTAGGCATCCAACTCTTGATTTCAGCTCAGGTCATGATCTCAGGGTCATGAGATCAAGCCCTGTGTCTGGCTCACATTCAGTGGGGAGTCTGCTTGACATTTTCTCCCTCTTCTTCTGCCCCTCCCCCCCCAATTGCTCATGCACTCTCCCTAATAAATCTTAAAAAGAAAAAGATAGTGGTTAACCAAGAGTGGGAAAGAGGAGGACACACTGTTTGGGTACATGGGGCTTTGAAGGTTCTGGTCCTATTCGAGTGCTTATGCTCTATCAGGGGTACATGTATGTTCCTTTAGTCTTCTACTTTAAGCAATACATATATGTATAGGGGCAATTTTAAAAGGAAAGGAATAAACACAGCAGGGAGACAGCCCAAGAAATATTGAAAGTAAAATCTTCCCACACATAGTGTCCCATTGGGAAATGTTTGCAATAGTTTTACTTCTGTTTCTTCCCCCGCTCCACCCGGCATCTCATCCTCACTTCCTATCCTTCCAAGACTCTTAGGCCTTCTCTTCTCTCTCCCTATTGGACCCAAGACAGATCTGACACTGTGACAGGGACTGAGATTTCCAAGCATGGACTGATGAGGGCTCGGTGGGAGGTCCCTGCCACCTCCATCCATAGGCCTGGGACCAGAAGCTCACTCTGACAACACAGGGCCTCTTGTTTTCCTCATCTCTGAGCGATGCAGGTGCCAAGGTCCAGGTACTTTTACCGGAGAGCCACCACTGCCTAAATTCTCACCCTCACTTGCCGGTGTCATCTACTCCTTGCTGCAATAAGCTGGTAGCAGGGGTGGCCTGAGCCTCCCCTGAAGTTTGTCCTGCCTGGGGCTTCTCAGCACCCAGATACCTCGAGGTTGAATGTACTAATCTGGCCCTCTCTCTGGGGTAGCACAGTAGGAGTTCAGCACAACATCCTGAAGCTGGGTCTGGGGCTGAAGACGGAGACATGGGAGGGATAAGAACTATGTGAGATTTAATCCAATACCTCTGCTTTGAGTTTATCCATATGGTGAGTGTGTGGAGAGGTGAATGAGGGGTGCAAAATGAATTTCATGAACACATCTGGTAGAACTGTTCGCTCTGTGCTATTTATAAATATAGAAGACTAATAATAACAGAAAAAAAAATCTGACCTTGGTTTAGCCATATGGAAATAATTTCGGAAACTAGCATTTATGAGCTCTACTTATCATTTATAGGTAATCCTATGCACCGTAACTGTAGGCACTTCATTGCTCTGTGTCAGATTAATTTTTGGCAGAATTTATTTTATTACAGTGTTAGTTATTTATGCCAGCTCAGGGTATCCGAAGACTATAAGAAATACCCATTTCTGGGCACCTGGGTGGCTCAGTCAGTTAAGCATCCAACTCCTGGTTTTGGCTCAGGTCATGATCTCAGGGTGGGCAGACTGAGTTCTGCCTTGGGCTCTGCGCTCAGCACAGAGTCTATTTGAGCTTCTGTCTCTCCCTCTCCCTGGCCCCCTCGTGCATTCTTTCTCTCTCTCAAAATAAATAAATCTTAAAAATATATATATAGGGAGAAATATATCTTTTAGGTAAGCATACAACCCAATTTGGTACCTAACAACTTAGTAGAATGTCTCTATTGTTCTTTCCCTAACTTTTTAAATAAAGATTTTATTTATTTAACAGACAGAGATCACAAGTAGGCAGAAAGGCAGGTCGGTGTGGGGGTGGCGCAGGCTCCCCACCGAGCAGAGAGCCCAATGCAGGGCTTGATCCCAGGACCCTGAGATCGTGACCTCAGTAGAAGGCAGAGGCTTAACCCACTGAGCCACCCAGGTGCCCCTCCCTACTTAAATTAAGTGGACTGGAATCCTCTGTGCTAGACCCATCCACTTAGAATTACCTTCTTGTGTTCAAAGGAATTTAACTAAAGAATGGGAACATAAGAATCCAAGTCACCAAAAAACTATCCTCAAATACAATTTAGCCTTATGCTCTATAATTGATAGCATTTTCCAATACACTGTCCATATAACCTGCTAAAGTAAACTGGTGAGTTCACGTGAATTTAACAAGATCTCAGCAACATTGGTTTTTCTTTGCATTCAAACCACTGTGAATATTTAAACTTTACTGAGACTAGTTATAAAACCATGAGCTCCTTGAGGCCACGCCGACTCTCTTGTTCGGTTCTGTACTCCTGCCTCTGCCACCATTCCTGGCACAGACAGCCATCCCATAGCTGTCTGCTGAACTGAACTCTTCTGTATTTATCCCTAATTCCAGATGGGCCCTCATACACTCGATGATGTAATCCTTCACAGAAGATGTGTTTTTACTCCAGATTTTGGCTTTCCCACTGAAATTCCTGATGAAAATATTTTCTCTCAGTTGGCTGAGTTTTGGAAACTGAAGTAGGTATAAATATGATCCTACTGTGATGCCAAGATTTAGTTCCAACTTGACTAACTGACTGGTAATCCCACCTAAAAGTTATCGTTCTCGGCTAGATAATGACTTTAACATTTCAGAAAAACGGAAGTAAAGAAGTAAAAAAATAAATCTTTGAGTCATCTGAACACTTGAGGATCAATGTTCAGGGTTATCCAAAGTAGCGAGAGGGAAAGGGACCTTCCTAGCACCTGTGGAATCACATCATCCCCATGTCCTTCTCTTTGAACAATAAAACACAATCTGTCAGTCAAGGTCCCATGTGGTTAAAAACATCATCCATCTAGAAGGAACATAATCTTTCCCTATGAGGTTAAGTTTTTTAGGGTCAGTGGCCCAGAAGCAATGTACTATATACTTGGGACTCTACCCTACATGGGCTTCACACCTGCTGCTCTCTGTCCAGGCCTCTCCACCCCGAGACCCCAGGCAGTGGGCTCGCAAATCACATATCCAGCCTCTTTCCCAGGGGTTCTTTGCACCCAGTTCAACACCCACTGCCTCCTCCCCTATCCCCCACAAAGGCCCAGCCACACAGGCAACTCTTAGAACCAATTCAGTTTTCCTCAGAGTACATTTTTGAAGGAATTAGGGTGTTTTGTGCTTTTTCCAGTGGAGCAATAGGAGTAGGTGTTTTCCTGGAAACTCTGTGTAATGACCTTAACTGTGGGAATCTTCTATTTGCTATGTAGGGTTAATCCAAACATTTTTATATTATAAAAATATTAATTCTAGGGGCACCTGGGTGGCTCAGTGGGTTAAGCCTCTGCCTTCGGCTCAGGTCATGATCTCAGAGTCCTGGGATCGAGCCCTGCATCTGGCTCTCTGCTGAACAGGGAGCTTGCTTCCTCCTCTCTCTTTGCCTCTCTGCCTACTTGTAATCTCTCTCTCTCTGTCAAATAAATAAATAAAATCTTAAAAAATATATTAATTCCAGACTTTTCCAACTCTATTTGTTTCCTAATAATGGCATTTGTAGGCACATAATAGTTTTCAAACAATTTTACTTATATGCTCTAAACCAGGATTTCTCAAATCAGTTAAATCTCTGGGGTTCCTTCTTTCAACTATGATTTCCATTTTTCCTTCTATTCTCTATAAGCTTAAAAGTTTTAAAAAGAGCATATCCTGGGTCATCTGGAAGACTATATGTTATTTCCAAAGAGAGCTAGATGACTCCGGTGGCAACTCCTGCACATGACACAATCACACTGGTGTCACAGGGTTGTCTGAAATGACACAGTTTGCCTTGTCATGTATTGGTAAACATGTCTAGCTCCTCTTAGATTATTAACAGCTTCTAAAGTCTAAATGTCAATCATCATCCTGCACCACCATTGTTCTTAACTTGGATTTTCTCAACAGTTATACGGGTAAAACTAGCTTCTATCTTTCAGTCACAATTTGCATAATTTTCAAATGCAAGACATTCTCAAGAATAAGCCTTAGGTTTCTTAAAATATTTAGTAGTCAAGACTTGATTTGATATTGTGAAAACAAACCAGTGTAGAAAATAATGTACTATTGGAAACACAAGAGAGGTTAACTTAAACATGAAAAGCATTCATTGGAGCCAAATAAGATAAATGACGCTTTGGTTCACTAAACAAAGATTTTACAGTAGTTGGAATAGAGATTGTGGTAGGACAGTTGTGTTTTCACAGGACTTACAATTAAAAAAAGATTTAGTGGCTCCAAAGAACCTACTCAGCCCATCCCACCAGTTCTCAGTTGATACTGTAAGTAGAAATATTGCTCTGGTTCTGCCTTTGTATGTACAAACTTTTAACAGAGTACAAACAGTATATATAAAAGTAAATATACAATGAAGGATTTTCGGTGAATGGTATTTTCAAATTCTTCTCTCTTGCAT
Source organism: Mellivora capensis (assembly GCA_004024625.1). Lineage (NCBI taxonomy): Eukaryota > Metazoa > Chordata > Mammalia > Carnivora > Mustelidae > Mellivora > Mellivora capensis. Next base: position 54,070 of record PISX010005248.1, read on the forward strand.
TTTGTAAGGAATAATTAACTTGATTGCTCCTCCAATTGTAGTGGTTAAAAACAGGATACTTTTTAAATTTTTATTTCTATTACTTTTTTAAGATTTTATTTATTAGACAGAAAGAGAGAAAGAGGGAGAGAGCACAAGCAGGAGGAGCTGCAGAAGAGGACGAAGAAGCAGGCTCCCCATGAGCAGGCAGCCAGATGCGGGGCTTGATCCCAGGATCCCTGGGATCACGACCTGAGCACAAGGCAGACCAACGGAGCCATCTGGGTGTGCCCAAATTCACTTTTTTTAAAATAAAGAAATAAATAACCAACTATGGTAATGACAATGATTCAGATGATGATTCGCCATGCTCAAGATAAAAAATATCAAGTAAAACAGTGACAAAATACTTGCATTATTAACCTTAACATGTGCTTTTTAATTTCAGCAAAACGTCATCCCCCAAATAAATATTGTCGATTGGAATTATACTGGCCTTACAATTTTGAGTTTAATATGTAAATGTGCTTGGGTTTTATATGGGTGTCTAAGCTACACACATATAAAAACTATCACAATTACAATGACATCAAAATGATCTACATCAACTCTGGGATCCTTGATAATTTTCTTCCTCTTAAAGACTTCTTTGGGTTACTCAAATTTGAGAAATACTAGTCTAATCATGAAATAGATTAACAGTAGACCTTTTGATTTATAATGCTACTCAGGATAAATGTTATCCATGGAAACCTAAAACAGTTTTTGACAAATTTAGAAATTAAAAACCAATTTAAATCAAAATTTTAAATTAAAAAAATCAATTGTTACTTTGTTTCAATGATTATTTTATTTGAACTGGAAATAATGGATTTTTATGCCAGAGCCAATTCCAGAATGTACTGGCTTAGGGATAGAAGTACTAGTCCTTTTGGAGTATTTATTTTGTGGGAGATAAACAATATTATTAAAAAGCACTCTTCCAAATGGCTCAAGGTTATTTAGAACATCCACTAACCCTAATACATTTCTAAAATATTAAGAAAAATGTGTTTTAGTAGTTGTATCTTTTGAGAAATAAAGATACTTTCATCACTAAGACATTTTAAATATTTATCTTAGTCATTTGTGCATAAGCCAAGCAACAATTTTCATCTCTCTGCTGGACACATAATTTTTAATGAAGTATTTAAAATTCAACAGCTGCTTTGAAATCAATGAAACACATGGAAAAGTGCTAGAGAAAATTGGAAAGCCAAGAATATTTGCTAATGACTCAAGGATATACTTAATGAAGCACTTAAAGATTCAAAAACTAAATAACCTGGAATGAAATAAATATATAATGAAAAGTATTTATATGAAATTAAAAATATGTGTAATATATATATTCTACTTTTATATATATTCAAATGGAATTCTGTTCAAAAAACTAAGTATTTAGCACATACTCATGCCTAAAGGATTTTTTCCCTAAAAAGTTGTATGTTCTCATGATAAAAGCCCCAGGTGAGGCCACATTTCATATTTGATGTTTCAAATTTGGAAATGAAATCAGTTCAAATTTGGAAGCAAGAATCTTGTGACCTCTGAGGTCAGGACTGAAAGTTCTACTTTAGGTTTTGAACTTCCAGCCAGTAACTAGGATTGTCTTCTGACGTATCTGTCCTAGATAGGTACCATGGAGAAGACAAAGGAAAATAGAACCAGAGTTGCATCAGGATTCAGTCTTACTACATTTCATAATTTAATAAAAGGGCATTTTACTGAAAGTAGCTGGACTACAAAACAAAGAGGCAACCCACAGAATGGGAGAAGATATTTGCAAATGATACTACAAAGGGCTGATATCCAAGATCTATAAAGAACTCCTCAAACTCAACACACACAAAACAGATAATCATGTCAAAACATGGGCAGAAGACATGAACAAATGCTAACAATTGTTCATGGCTACAGGCACATGAAAAAATGTTCATCATCACTAGCCATCAGGGAGATTCAAATCAAAACCACATTGAGATACCACCTTACACCAATTAGAATGGCCAAAATTAGCAAGACAGGAAACTACGTGTGTTGGAGAGGATGTGGAGAAAGGGGAACCCTCTTACACTGTTGGTGGGAATGCAAGTTGGTGCAGCCACTTTGGAAAACAGTGTGGATATTCCTTAAGAAATTAAAAATAGAGGGGCACCTGGGTGGCTCAGTGGGTTGAGCCACTGCCTTTGGCTCAGGTCATGATCTCAGGGTCCTAGGATGGAGCCCTGCATCAGGCTCTCTGCTCAGCAGGGAGTCTGCTTCCCCCTCTCTCTCTGCCTGCTGCTCTGCCTACTTATAATCTTTCTCTGTCAAATAAATAAATAAAATCTTTAAAAAAAAAAAAGAAATTTAAAATAGAGCTACCCTATGACCCTGCAATTGCACTGCTGGGTATTTATCCCAAAGATACCCCAACGTTCATACCAGCAATGGCCACAGTCGCCAAACTGTGAAAGAGCTAAGATGCCCTTCAACAGACAAATGGATAAAGAAGATGTGGTCCATAAATACAGTGGAGTATTATGCCTCCATCAGAAAGGATGAATACCCAACTTTTGTATCAACATGGATGGGACTGGAGGAGATTATGCTGAGTGAAATAAGTCAAGCAGAGAGACCCAATTATCATATGGTTTTACTTACCTGTGGAGCATAAGGAATAACAGAGAACATTGGGAGAAGGAGAGGAGAAGAGAGTTGGGGGAAATCGGAGTGGGGAGATGATCCATGACAGACTGTGGACTCTGAGAAACAAACTGTGGGTTTTGGAGGGGAGGGGTTTGGGGGGTTAGGAGGTTGGGAGGGCCTGGTGGTGGGTATTAAGGAGGGCACGTATTGCATGGAGCACAGGGTGTGGTGCATAAACAATGAATCTTGGAACACTGAGAAATAAATAAAATAAGTTAAATAAATAAATAAATAAATGTGTTATCTGGGAAGACTTTCCAAGAAAAGAAAGAAAGAAAGAAAGAAAGAAAGAAAGAAAGAAAGATGCTGGAAGAACATACTTTTAGAATATAAAACAATCCGGGATGCCTGGGTGGCTCAGTTGGTTGGGTATTTGCCTTCAGCTCAGGTCATGATCCCAGGGCCCAGGGATCAAGTCCCACATCCAGCTTCCTGCTCAGCAGGGAGCTTGCTTCTCCCTCTGCCTGTTCTGCCTGCCACTCCCCCTGCTTGCATGCTCTTTCTCTTTCTGACAAATAAATAAATAAAATCTTTAAAAAAGTAAAAGAATATAAAACAATCCCTCCCAACACTGTATTGACTAACCTTTCTAAACCACATGGTCCTTACTTTTCCCATTTTGCTGTTTTAGGACTGGTGCTTGGAAGTCATTGTGCTGGACTAAAATGCTCAAAGTGATAAAATTCTGTGCTTGTTACATCCCATCTTCTCCTCCAGTCCACTCCACACTTGGCATCCAACAAACTTGTTAAATGAACCAATGAATAAATGCACAGATATACATTTCTTCTTGAGTCCAATGAATAGCTGAGCCTGTCTTTTGAAGTTAATTAAAGGGAAGCAATATGGAAGGCTGAAGATGGGCCAGGCCCCACGTAGGTTTGGGAACAGAGAAGAGAGCTGAGAATCTGTTTTCCACCTCGCCTCTCCCATGTTCTCTGATTTACTGTTCAGTTATCTTACCGAAGCCAGACATATGTGTCTAAAGTAGAACCTTGCTGGAGGGGATGGCCTCAGAGCTGTCAGGGTTTAATTTATTCTGCAGGCCCTGAAAGTGGTGGCACAGCATGTGGGTCTCTCTCTTCTGCAAGAACCAGCTAGCAAATCCACAGAAGGGTTGATGCCCTTTTTCTATTTCATTTTTATTTCATCTTAGAAGATGTATGTTTCACAAGAAACAACACGTGCTGGCAAGGATGCAGAGAAAGGGGAACTCTCTTGCACTGTTGGTGGGAATGCAAACTGGGGCAACCACTGTGGAAAACAGTATAGAGGTTCCTCACAAAGCTAAAATAGAGCTACCCTACAACCCAGCAACTACACTGCTAGGTATTGGCCCAAAGAATAAAAAATACTAATTTGAAGGGATACATGCATCTTAATAGTTATAGCAGCATTATTATCAGCAATAGCCAAACTATGGGAAGAGTCCAAATTCCATCAATAGCTGAATGGATAAAGAAGATGTGGTATAGAGATATAATGGAATATTACTCAGCCATCAAAAAGAATGAAATCTTGTCATTTGCAATGACATGGATGGAGCTAGAGAGTATACTGCTAAGCAAAATAAGTCAGAGAAAGACAAATACCATATGATTTCACTCATGTGTAAAATTCAAGAAACAAAACAAAAGAACATGGGGTGGAGGGAGAGGCAAACCAAGAGAGACTCTTAACCATAGGAACAAACTGATGATTACCAGAGGAGACATGGGTAGGGGATAGGTGAAATGGGTGATGGGAATTAAGGAGGGCACTTGGGTGAGAATAAAGTGTTGTAGGTAAGTGTTGACTCACTCAGTTCTATACCTAAAACTAGTATTACACTGTATGTAAACCAACTGGAATTTAAATAAAAGCTTAAGAAAAAAAAAAAAAAAGAACTGACAGGTGACAAATGGGACATGGGAGAATAGGACAGGGGAGGCGGGGAGGAGAATGCAGAAACAAAATGATTCAGATTTGTTTGTTTTTACCACAACTGTGTTTTATTTCAAAATGCATTTTCTGTACATTATTTTTAACTTCTGCAGCAGTAAATCACTTTGGGGTTAACTTTTTTTTTAAGATTGATTGACTGATTGATTTGACAGAGAGAGAAAGAACAAAGCAGGGGGAGCGGCAGGCAGAGGAGAACCAGGCTCACCACTGAGCAGGGAGCCTGATGCAGGACTTGACCCCAGAACCATGACCTGAGCCAAAGGCAGACGCTTAACCAACTGAGCCACCCAGGCGTCCCAGGCTTGACTATCATCTTACACAAATGAAAATAACAGAACAAAACTCACAATTTTTACCATTAAAAAAAAAAAAAAGCAAATGCTTCTCAGAACTTGGGGGGAGAGAATGATGGGGAATCCACTCCTTTACACAAGAGCCCACTCTTCCAGCAGTTAAAACTTTCCTCTCCGGGGTGATACTTAACTCCTCTCACATCTGCCTCTAGCCCTGCTTCCTAGGGTCAAGACCTACATGCCCTGCATGGCCAGCCTCCCTAAGCCAGTTTACACATCACCTCCTCACTTCTTCCGCCTTGTCATTCTGTTAGCATGGGCTACCAGTCTACAAAATAACATTTTTTTTAATGATGCCTAAATTTTTTAAATTCTCATTTTGAAATAATTCAGACTTATAAAAACGTACAAAGTAGCACCAAAAATTACCTATCAAGCTTCATCAACTGACCCCAAAGATAGTATCCCACTGACGTCTTTGTCACTCAGGATACCAGGGTATATTTGGCTGCCATGTTTCCTTAGTCTCCTTTATTTGAGACAGCTCCCAAGCCTTCCCTTGCCCTTTGTGTCCTTGACACTTTTTTAAGATTTTATTTATTTATTTGACAGAGAGACAGATCACAAGTAGGCAGAGAGGCAGGCAGAGAGAGGGAAACAGGCTCCCTGCTGAGCAGAGAATCCGATGTGGGGCTCGATCCCAGGACCCCAGGATCATGACCTGAGCCGAAGGCAGAGGCTTTAACCCACTGAGCCACCCAGGCGCCCCGTGTCCTTGACACTTCTGAAGAACGCTAGCTAGCCAGTTGTTCTGTAGACTGTCCATGCTTCCTCACGATGAATTCACATTGTACAAATTTGGCAGGAATATGTCCTTACAGGAGAAGATATGCCAGTTCCTCCATTTTTCCCACCCAGACTTAGGTATTTCAATCTGGGGTTGGGGAAGATGTTTTGCTCTTACATTGGGGAACCAAGCAATCGATGGGAGATGTGTAGCAAGAAGGGATGCACTCAGTTCTGCAGATGAGGAGTCAAGGTGCTGCAGACCTATTCACATGGAGACAAACAGCAGGACCTGGGCAGTTGGGACTTGCCTGCCATTCAGAAGATATTTGAAGCAGTTCTTCTGTTCTTGCCAAAATACAAAATTTTGTATTTTGTTTTATCCCCTCCTTGCACTCTCTTTTTATTTCCCTAAAATCAGTCAGTTTGTTAAGAACAAAGCTAGAGACTATGATTCTAACTCATTAAATCACAATATGTATTACCCAGAAATAGTCTTTTCTCATGGCAAACATTTCCTTTGCAAGAAGAGAAATTAAGGATTTTTTTAAATGGAATTAATGTAGACTAATTCACTCCAAAATAAAATAGCGTTTTGGTGCTGGCTAAACCTCCAGGCCCTGGATCAGACATTCCCTATATGAACTGTTATTTTTATAAAATCCAACTCTTACTGATAAAAGATAATCTTATTTCAAAATATAGATGCATTTGATATGTGGAAATAATTATTGGCACCAAAAATGTTGGCAGCATTTCCTCTCACCAGCTGCTGGGAGAGACCAAAAAAAAAAACAACCAAAAAAAACCACTTAAATGGATGACTTATGGGTAAAGTAAAACTGGAATTCTAATTGTTTAAAACAAAAAATGTGGATTTTTTTTCTAATTATGAAATATATCTTTATTATAAAAATCAGTATAAAATATGACAAAGTAAAAAAACTCTAACACTCTACCACTTAGAAATAAGTACTATCAGTTTTTTTGTATTTCCTTCCATGTATTTTTAATGGATATACATAAATGCTTAAAGTTTATTTATATGTGTGTTTATATACATTTAAATATGCTTATATAGGGGCGCCTGGGTGGCTCAGTGGGTTAAAGCCTCTGCCTTCAGCTCAGGTCATGATCTCAGGGTCCTGGGATCAAGTCCCACATCAGGCTCTCTGCTCAGCAGGGAGCCTCTTCTCCCTCCTCTGCTTGCCTCTCTGCCTACTTGTGATCTCTCTCTGTGTCAAACAAATAAATATATCTTTTTTTTAATATATTTTTTTAAGATTTTATTTATTATTTATTTGACAGACAGAGATTACAAGTAGGCAAGAGAGGCAGGCAGGGAGAGAGAGGAGGAAGCAGGCTCTCCGAGGAGCAGAGAGCCCGATGTGGGGCTGGATCCCAGGACCCTGGGATCATGACCTGAGCCAAAAGCAGGGGCTTTAACCCACTGAGCCACCCAGGTGCCCCTAAATATATCTTTTTTTAAAATATGCTTATATATAAATATATATAAACATGATCATATTGCATAAACTCTTTTGATCCTATAATGTTTTAATAATTATAATTTATTTGTACTCATTCTTTGTTTTGTGCTGTTCACATATGGAAAAGGGAGACTGAATTGTTGAGCAATGTTAAAGGGAGTGACTTATTTTTACTCATTGTGACATCTTTTTTTTTTTTTTTTTTTTTTAAGATTTACTTATTTGAGAGAACGCACATATCTGCACAAGCGGGGTGGGAGAGGACAGGAAAGGGAGGGAATCTCAAGTAGACTCCCCGCGGAGTGTAGCGTCAGATGCAGGGTTCAACAGAGGGTTCAATCTCATGACCCTGAGACCTTGACCTAAGCTGAAATCACCAGTCAGACATTTAACCAACTGAGCCACCCCGGCAACCCTGTATGTGACATCATTTTAGCTAGGCACACCAATACCGTGTACATGTATTATGTGAGTAATGAAAAACAGAAACTATTCAAAATCAGAACGCAGACTACATTTTTAACTTTTAACAACGCACACTTAACTGTCTGATTAATAGCTTTTCGAGCTGCGTAGAACCCAAACACGTCGGCCCAAAGTCAAATTCCAAGGCTACACTTGGCAATACTGCAGTAAGTACAGCTGGTTTCTCTTATCTGACCTCTGAACACTGAAGGAAAATAAATTTCCCCACAGGCTTTTTAATGGACATTAGCTGAAATATTGTCCTAAACAGAATTTTTACTTTTGGATTCAAGTCTCTTTATCTTCAGACTTTTGTTCCTTCAGAGAAAGCTTGCCCATGCCCCTCTTATCTTTGGGAAATGAACTCCATGGTTCTTTACAAGCAGGGCCACTGATGGGGAGGGTGACACTATGATTTGTTGTCCAAATAAGCACACTTCTACTTGGGGGGAGGTGCTAAAATTATTCAGGGATAACAAGGGTAAACCAGATCCATCCCATATAAGTACCTTGAATAATCACTCTATTTATAAGGCTTTTCAACTACCGTGACTTTTATGGGACAGTTTTTTTTAATTTCAGTATTTTTGAAACAACAACTAGATGCTGTAGGAAGCAGAAAAAATGTATGATCCATGATCTGGGCCCTCAAGAAGATTATCAGGAACTTGGGAAGACAGGACTAGTGACAATGAAGGACACAATATGGGAAATGTCAAGGCCAGTCACAACAACTAACACCAGATATTGCTTTCTTAGTGCCCTACTAATGTTTCACACTATCTATTTTTCTGCATAACATTCAAATGAAATTAAATATTACTAACCTTAGGGTTGAAGCTGAAAAAAAGTCATAGGATTCTCCCAAAGTCACAAACTAGTAAAAGACTGAGACTAAACCAAAAAATTCTAACATGACCCTAGGTTAGTCCTCAGTATCTGCCACTTATATATATGATATACTATACGGATAAGCACCAATTTGGTTTTAGGGATAGTCAATATTAGCTTAGCATTTTATATTACATGTGTGTAAGAATAGAACAGACATATAGGTTAAGAAGTGGAGACTAAGGGGACGCCTGGGTGGCTCAGTTGGTTAAGCGGCTGCCTTCGGCTCAGGTCATGATCCCAGCGTCCTGGGATCGAGTCCCACATCGGGCTCCTTGCTCGGCAGGGAGCCTGCTTCTCCCCCTCCCTCTGCCTGCCACTCTGTCTGCCTGTGCTCGCTCACTCTCTCTCCCTCTCTGACAAATAAATAAATTTAAAAAAAATTAAAAGTGGAGACTAAGGAAGTCAAGGACGTATGCCAAAATCAGAAGAATAAGTCAGATGATAAAGGCTAGCAAGAAGGCAAGTGCCTGGCTGGCTCAGTCAAAAAAGCATGTAACTCTTTGGTCTTGGAGTCATGAACTCAAGCCCCCGGTTAGGTGTAGAGATGACTATTAAAAAAAAAACAACAACTTTAAAATTAAAAGAAAAGAAGGCATGAAGAAAAAAAAAAAGAAGGCATGTAGTTACCTGTCTCGATCCACAAATTACTCGGCCTTGCAAAAGAGAAGGGGCACTTCCAAGGAGAGGCAACAATCTGACATGGTCAAACTGTCAATCATTCAGTATGAGTTGCAATATCAGTACATAATAAGACTGTATCATAAAAGAAAAATCAAATACCAAGATCTGCATATAGAGAGAAATGTGTTGAGACTATTAAATAAGAATCAGCATTGAGTGGACCAGAGTAACAGAGATGCTGATAAAGGGAGAGCAAGCAAGCAAAACAAATATTTAGTGATGATAAAAGGGTTTGAAAGTGTTGGAAAATGGGGTGCCTGGGTGGCTCAGTGGGTTAAAGCCTCTGCCTTCAGCTCAGGTCATGATCCCAGGGTCCTGGGATCAATCGAGCCCCACATCAGGCTGTCTGCTCAGCAGGGAGCCTGCTTCCTCCTCTCTCTCTGCCTGCCTCTCTGCCTACTTGTGATCTCTGTCTGTCCAATAAATAAATAAAATCTTTAAAAAAAAAAAGTGTTGGAAAAGACATCTCCAAACATATATGCCTGAGAAAACGCTGGTAAGTAAAGAAATATGGAGGAGCACTGGGAAAGCCAGCTTATCATTCAGGTAAATAAAGTATATTAATTAAAAAAAGAAGAAGAGACCTCATTTTACCTTAATTACCTCTTTAAAGACCATATTTCCAAATACAGTCACATCCCAAGGAAGTTGGGAGTTAGGATTTCAACATTTGAATCTTGGAAGGACATAATTCAGCCCATCACAGGAAGAGATGAGGGAGGGATGGGGGGGAGGGTTGTGGTTCTTTTAATTTTACTCTTATGTAAATTGCAGTGAGATTAGATTATTGAAGTAGAACTACTTAGGAAGCAGTTGGAGATACCCAACAGAATTTACATTCTAAAAGATATTAGATAAAGCTTTAAGACTATGTATTTAGCATGTAATAGCAAGATACCTTGCTGTACACTGTACAATTTGTAAAAATGAATATACAGTATTACTCTCAAAAATGTACAATATAGTGAGAAATACACACACACACACAAACACATACACCTGTCACTTGGTCCTCCCCTAAGATGGGACAAATAAGTACCAAGGGTATCTTTTAAAAGAAATCACATCTTGGGGCGCCTGGGTGGCTCAGTGGGTTAAGCCTCTGCTTTCAGCTCAGATCCTGATCTCAGGGTCCTGGGATCAGCCCAGCATCAGGCTCTCTGCTCAGTAGGGGGTCTGCTTCCCCCCGCCCCCCCTCTCGCTGCCTGCCTCTCTGCCTACTTGTAATCTTAGTCAAAAAGTAAAATATTTTTAAAAATAAAATAAAATAAAATCTTTTTTAAAAAGGGGGGAGGGGTGAATCCTGCCTGGTATGGACCATCCAGCAGTCCTGAATTCCTGGAAATTCTCCCCAGGGTACTGCAGTTACTGACCCACAAAAGTTCAAAACGGTGAGAGCAACTTCCCTAGTAATACCTTAAGCTATTTCCCCGACAGCTTAAAAGCAATCTACCCATGTGGGAATTGAAAAAGGGTGAAGCAGGGATTTCCTACTCCTCCCACACTGAGGGAATGCAGTTTCCAGAAGTTTAAAGAGAGACCAGTCAAGTAAGCAGTAAAATTTTCCAAATCTAATGTGTGGCTTCCACCCTATAAAACCTTTACAGGCTCAAGTTCCTCTTAAGACAGGACTTAGAGACATGATTTTATTTTATTCTATTTATTTAAAAGATTTTATGTATTTATTTGACTCGAAGAAAGAAACAGCAAGAGAGGGAACATAAGCAGAGGGAGTGGGAGAGGGGGAAGCAGGCTCCCTGCTGAGCAGAGAGCCCAATGCAGGCCTCGATCCCAGGACCCTGGGATCATGACATGAGCCGAAGGCAGATACTTAACAACTGAGCCACCCAGGTGCCCCTGGAGACATGATTTTAAAGCCAAACCTCTAGTACCATGCCCTCAGTGAGCTGGGCTTAGGTTTCACAGACCATAATTTCACCCCTTTGAGTAGCTGAACAAACACTATAAGCAGTCACAAGCAAGTGCCTTTAATGGATGCTCAGGCCATGCTCCTAGGGTCTGGCACAGTGCCCCGCACATACCGGGCAAGCAGTAAGCACAAAACTAATCACTCAATGAATACATACTGTCTTTGTTTGTCTTCTTATTTGCTTCATTGTATCAATGTCATTATCAGTCAGGGAGGGGGGAAATATTCCATAGAGTTCCAGAACAATGCTGAGGGAAGAGGTCTCCTCGTGTGTATCGAGGTTCATAACGAGGCCCCCTCTCCAACCGCTGCATGCCCTTTCCCACCTCCTTCGTGGATCCCTTCCCAGCTGAAGCCACTCCCTCACCCACAGCACCTCTTTTCCCTACAATTCCCTTCAAACCTCCGAAAACTCGGAGAGGAAAATAAGAACACAGACACATTTCATCCATATATAGTATTATGTCTCTCAGAATGTCAGATATTTATATGTTATTGTCAACAAGACATTTTGGAGACATAGCTCTTGTCAAAACATTAAGGTTACAAATTAGAGTATAAAGAATTTATAGAATATCTTTTTTTTTTCATTTTATTTTATTTCTTTTCAGTGTTCCAACATTTTTTGATAGAATAGCTTGTTATTCAAAATAAGACAGTACTGAGGCAATGGAATGAATTTCTAATAATGACACACTGGTGCTAGGAGAGCAGACAACAGGGTAAGGGGACAGGTTTGGAGAGCAGACTCTTCCCAGTGCCCTAGAACACAGAGCTCCACCTGAGATACGGTCTACAGGCAGAATCTCTCATTCATGCAGGTAACCCACACTGACTCCAAATTCCTGTCATGGTCCTCCAAGACCATCAACTCCATGGCCAAGAAGAAGCCGACTCGCAACACTCCCCACCACTTCTGTTCCCAGCGTCACTTGTGCGTCCCTTCAACACACTGAGCTGCGAATGTGGCTCTCCCCACGTGATCGTGAGCTTCTTGAAGGCAAGGATTCACTCCACAGCCCCAGCATCCTGCAGAGGGTACCATCTGGGAAGTGTTCAGTGCATATCTGTAGGATGAATAAACCCCTCTCCTTCCCTGGGTACCTTGCTGGGAAGTTCTACACAAACGGATTGGACACGGAAAGACTCTGCTTGCCAGAGACCTGGACTCCATGAAGGCAGATTTTTGGCTGTTTTGCCCACTGCTGTGCCCTCGAACAGTGCGGAGCACATCCAGTAAACAATATATGTTGATAAATGAATTAATTAATCTGCTCCATTTGAAAGGGTGCTTTCCTGTCCTATTTCACCTGACGTTATTAGCAGTCACACAATCCAACCTCGGAATTATCGTCTCAGGGGCGCCTGGGTGGCTCAGTGGGTTAAAGCCACTGCCTTCGGCTCAGGTCATGATCTCAGGGTCCTGGGATAGAGCCCCGCATAGGGCTCTCTGCTCAGCAGGGAGCCTGCTTCCTCCTCTCTCTCTGCCTGCCTCTCTGCCTACTTATAATCTCTGTCAAATAAATAAATAAAATGTAAAAAAAATAAAAAATAAAGTTACCATCTTTCCAGAACCTCAGCCCTCTGTCCAAAACCTGACTTTGTAATAGCACCGCACTGTCCTGATATAAGATGTTCCTCTAGCTGCCTGGCAGTCCAAGAGCAGGACTGGAGAAAGCAATATCTGGATTGATCCAGGACCATATTAAACGTTACAACCAAAAAGCAGGCCATGTATAATATTTTAAATTGTCCCTGGGGGTGGGGCACCTGGTAGGCTCAATCGATAAAGCATGAGATTCTTGATCTTGGGGTTGTGAGTTCCAGTCCCACTGGGTACAGAGATTGCTTTTAGAAAAATAAGAAGAGGATAGATAGATAGATAGATAGATAGATAGAGATAGATAAATCGTGCCTGAGGTAATCTGAAACCATCAGCAGTAATGGCATGTCCTTTTCACTCTAGCCTTGCTTCCTTGCCTCAGCAATAGACATTTCATTCTCCTTACCTTTTTTGCCCTTCTTTCCCCCAAATCATTGCTTTTACAGAGTTACCAACCCACATCTTATCCATTTTGGAGATGATATTGAAAGACTGTACAAATGTGGAAAAACAGATTCTTCACAATGCTGGTGGCCAAAAGACATGACAATATAAATTAATATCTTCATAAATGTCCTAGAACCCAGTGTATTACAATTATTCTAAAAGCCCAATAGGAAAAAACAGTGAATGAAATTCGCTTTCTTACCAACAATGTTAACCTTGACTCTGAGGTAGCATTTCTTTCACCCTTTGTGCACAGACATTTGAGATCACATTATATTTTTTAAAAGCCATGGTATCTCAATATATGAAAACTTCATGTCCTTAGGCTCAATTCGTAGATATATTCTGCCTTTTGGTTCTAACATTTAATATCCTTATATCCTACTAGATAGAGGTCACGGAATTCCACACAGTAATGTGAGCACCACCTAGTGGGCATTCTGGCTACATTTCTGATTTGAAGGAAACCCTAATTGTTCCTCCAGACCAAGGAGGAACGTGAGCCTGCAAGTGCCCCCACCCACTGAAGTGGCAATTTACATAATTCATACAACCCTTCATCCACCCCCAACACTTCAAAAATGTTTATACGGCTATTCTAAATCTCACTGAAATTGCAAAGCCACAAACAAGAGCTGTTATTCTCTCTTATTTTTTTTTTAAGATTTTATTTATTTATTTGACAGAGATCACAAGTAGTCAGAGAAGCAGGCAGAGAGAGAAAGGTGGAAGCAGGCTCCCTGGTGAGCAGAGAGCCCGATGCGGGGCTTGATCCCAGGGCCCTGGGCAGAGGCAGAGCCAAAAACCATTTTGCTCCTGCTTCTGTATGCTCAACTCCTATAGCTCAACAGCCCCTCTTCACACCACACCTAATTCTGTGTGTCTCTCAGATCTTTTCTATGATACAGTTCAACATAATCTCCCCTTCTGCATTTTTCAGTAGCTGGGCTTATTTGTTTCCATTTCTAGCCTTTTTTTTTTTTTTTAGATTTTATTTATTTATTTGACAGAGATCACAAGTAGGCAGAGAGGCAGGCAGAGAGAGAGGAGGGAGGAAGCAGGCTCCCTGCTGAACAGAGAGCCCGATGCAGGGCTCAATCCCAGGACCTTGAGATCATGACCTGAGCTGAAGGCAGAGGCCCAACCCACTGAGCCACCCAGGCACCCCCATTTCTAGCCTTTAATTCACAACCTTCTCATGCTCAATTTTTTTTTTTTCTTAAAGATAGAGAGGAGGAAGCAGGCTCCCTGCCTAGCAGAGAGCCGATGTGGGACTCGATCCCAGGACCTTGAGATCATGACCTGAGCTGAAGGCAGAGGCTTAACCCACTGAGCCACCCAGGCACCCCCTCATGCTCAATTTTTTTAATTGCCTCTGGTTGCCTAAGCTATTATTGATTCAAACAACATGTTCCAGTCTAATTAAAGAAAGTAGCTAATGAGCAGTGCTTTAAACAATTAGCAAGCCATTTTTATTAGTATCAAATCAAAGGTAATTCAAAAACATTCAGTGCCCATTAAAATATATAAGAAATTAAACTCTTAATATAAGAAAAAAATTTTTTCTTCAGAATTTTATTTGTTAGAGAGAGAGAGAGAGAACACGCAGAAAGAGCAGCAGGCAGAGGGAGAGGGAGAAGCAGGTAAGGAGCCCAATGCGGGACTTGATCCCAGGACCCTGGGATCATGACCCGAGCTGAAGGCAGAGGCTTAACTGACTGCATCCTTATAAGAAATAATTCTTGGGGTGCCTGGGTGGCTCAGTGGGTTAAAGCCTCTGATTTCAGCTCAGGTCATGATCCCAGGGTCCTGGGATGGAGCCCCGCATCGGGCTCTCTGCTCCGCGGGGAGCCTGCTTCCTCCCTCTCTCTCTGCCTGCCTCTCTGCCTACTTGTGATCTCTGTCTGTCAAATAAATAAATAAAATCCTAAAAAAAAAAAAGAAATAATTCTTAAATTATAGGAAGTATGGATGGCTTAGCATATGTCAAAAGTTCAGAAATAACAGAAGTAAAATCAGTAAATCACCGAAGTAATAATTAGTAAAAGTTCACAGTGCGCACACCAAAAAGACAGTTTGCAAATCAGGAACATGGAATGAGGTTCATTGTTATATATTGTTATAAAGTAGCTCATACAGTGAGAAAGCAGTGACCATTTATTCTTCACAGTGACTGGTTATAATATTAGAATTTCCCTTTTTTCTTTTTTTTTTTTCTCTTTAGAGAGAGAGAGAACACAAGTGGGCAGGGGCAGAGGGAAAATGAAGTGCTCACTTCAGAACCCGACCTGGGGCTTGATCTCACAATCCTGAGGTCATGACTCGAGCTGAAATCAAGAATTGGACACTTCACCAACTAAGCCACCGAGGTGCCCCAGCTCACCACTGTCTTGAATTTTGAAATTATAGGAAGGATTCTTATATCATGGTGAAAAAGCAGTGACTGTCAAGGTTTCTGACATTAATGAGTCTATAATGGTGTGAAAGAAACCTGTCAGATAGGTTAAAATAAAAAAAAAAAAAGAGGCCAGCGTTGAAAATTCCATGAGCAGACAAAACCAGTGTAGTCGTATTAACAAAGCTTAACTTAGTGTATTTTTCAAGACTAACTGGACCTGAGTCATTTCTTGTTTATACCATTGGAAAGCACAAGCAAAACTTAAACCTGTTTCCCAAGGTCGATATTGTTAGGGTCCGTGGTCAAAGGAACGAGATTGATACAAAGCAAAGGTCAAGCAAAGCTTTATTTCAAGCCAAACATCAAGAATCAAACTGACCGGTCGGGCCCTCTCTTACAAAGAGGCGACCCCTCCCAGTCTCACAGACTAACTTTTATAGAGGCGGTTGAGCCTGGCTATACACAGGTGGCCAATGAGATTGCAATACACAGAGAAAACTGCACAGTCATGCTAGGTCAGCAACACATAGAGAAAACTACACAGTCATGGTAGGTCACACACGAGTGGCCAATTGAATTTCAATTTACCCTAGTAGATATATGTGCGCCCCACTGATTGGATGTCTCCACCTGGCCTGACCCACCCTTATATCTGGGCTTTGCAAGTAAGTTCCTCTGGGAGGGGCAGGGACAATCTAAGTTCACTGCATAAACACAAAATGGCTCCCTCTGGCTAAGTAGGCCCTTACAGATATGAGGTATTCACTTACCAATTGCCCTGCCATTTAAGAAAATTCTAATATTGGGGGGCACCTTGGTGGTTCAACTGGTTAAGTGTCTGCCTTTGGATTAAGTCATGATTCCAGAGTCCTGGGATCAAGACTCTGCTTGGCAGGGAGTCTGCTTCTCTGCCCTTCCCCTGGCTCCTGCTCACTCTCTCTCTCTCTCAACTAAATAAAATCTTTTAAAAAAGGAAGGAAGGAAGGAAGGAAAGAAGGGAGGGAGGGAGAGGGGGAGAGAAAGAGAGAGGGAGGGAGAGAGGGAGGGAAGAAAGAAAGCCACCTGGGTGGTTGGGGAAAAAACTAAAGATCCCAATCTACAGGATTATCACGAGAATTAAATGAGATAATGCACTGACCTTCACAAGCAGTCCATAATACTTTTCAGACAGCTTGGATACAAACTTTCATTTGCCTCTCTGTAGTTTTCTCCGACTGACCCCGCTTTTACCTGAATTTCTTTGCCTTTCGGTTTCCAGGAATACAAAGACCCAAAGCCTCCAACTTCTGACCTCACACCTTCTGACCCACTACTTAATTAAATTTTCATTTCTTCAGCTGAAGTCTCTGTATTTTGCTAAGCACGGTTTATAGCAATGCTTCCCAAACTTTTTCATGTGGTTAAAACTCATAGAAAGTGAAGGGTGCTTTGGTGGCTCAGATGGTTAACCGTCTGCCTTTGGCTCAGGTCATGACCCCAGGGTCCTGGAATCAAGTCCCAGATTGGGCTCACTGCTAAGCAGGGAGCCTGCTTCTCCCTCTCCTGCTCTCCTTGCTTATGCTCTCTCCATTCTGTCAAATAAGTAAATAAAATCTTTTTAAATAAATTAATGGTAAGTAATAAGATATGTACAGTTTTGAGCTAAATAGAGGGCCTTGCTTAAAGCCAACATGTTCTGAAATCTCTCAGAGGATTGAGCCCCCTCCCTCACTACAGTGACCTGCTTATCAAGGCATCCTTAATGACACTCCTTTCTTTCCAGTCTTACTTTCCCACTCCTTTATCATGCTTGCTGGGGTCACATCCCAAAGAAACTACTTGCACCCAAATTCTTATCACATTGTAGTAGATAATATTTTTTAAATTGGCAAAATAGTAATAAAAATAATATCCAAGCAAAGTGAGCCTTTGTACATCAAGCTTGCTCCAAAGCATCTATCAACCAATAAGGTAAACCATGTCTTGATTAATTCATGAAGGTAGTTGCTTAAATTCTGTAATTCACTTTGCATCTGGAAGCACTGTATTTTTTTGCAGATTTGTATCAGAACACTTGTCTTTCATGGCTAAGGAACTATGCCACAAAATGTTTAATGACTTCCAAAGTCACATCTTTATCAGTAAATATTAGTAAAAGTGAAAAATATCTAGATTTACTGAGCATTTAATATATGTGAGTCCCCATGTTTAATATTTTGTACCATTCCACTAATCAATGCAACAGCTTTATGTTGTTTTCGCCTTCCACAAATGCAGAAGTTGAGGCTTACAGAAACTGGTTCCAAACTGGCACCAATCAAAACTTTAGGAGAAATTTTTGACTAGCAATGAAGAGAAGTTGTGGCAGAATAAACTATTTTTATCCTATAAGATATTGTTTTAATAAAGTCAAAATATACCCTCAACTAAAGTGAAAAATCGGGACAAGTAACCAAATAATTCAATGCAATTTATAAGGAACAGTTTTTCTTTCAAAAGTTTTACTTTTAAGTAATCTACACCCACTGTGGGCCTCGATCTTACAACCCCGAGACTAAGAGTTGAATGTTCTACCAACTGAACCAGCCAGGCACCCCTATGAGGAACATTTCTGGGGTGAATTATCTACGTAGTTGAATCAAATCTGTGCTCTATGTTATATGCTTCAATAACTTCAGACTTCATTCTACGCAAATGGTCACTGTGGTCAGTCCCCATAAGCAACCATGGCTGCAAAAATTGTCACGGTGATTACTAGATTAGGTAGAACTAAAAGTTCTGATTTTTAGGACTGACATTACTGGCATTTAAGTGAAATAAGCTCTTCATCCTTGACTTTGTAAGGTCTTCTAGGTTTGTTTTCTGCAGAGATGGAATTTGCACCAAAAGCTAAATACATCGAAATAGTCCTGAGCATATGGCCAAGTTTTTGTGTTGAGATGTTCATCTGCCCACATGAAACCACTGTTGTCTTCCAAGAAAACTCTAGTTCCTGGGTTTATTTATACTGACATTATGGAAATTCTGATCCATTCTACTCAAAAAATTTGCAAATTGCAGATCTTGTTTTGTGGTGTCTCATTTGTTTAAGCTCCTTACAACAGTCCTGAGCCTGAAAATTAGGTTTCTGGCCGTTCCTTTTTTTTTTTTATTCTCCTTTTCTTATAACTTAAAAATCAAAACATATGACTTAATTCTACTTTCGTAAGAGTGGGCAAGAAGCCCATTTCCTGTTCGTGATGAGCTGACCATATTCTGACAGGACACTAAGGAAGAATTGGATGACATACTGGCAGGAGAAAGTCAATTGAAAAAAAAAAAAAGTGTACTCGTATTAGGAAAATGAGTCAGTGTCTAGGAACCAACTGCATTCAGCAGAAAAAATTTGCTCCAAATGAGCAAACTGAAAATGCTTCAAGAGAAGCTGCATAATGAATATACCTGGAGTTGTCAGGCACAAAATGCTTCATAAAGAATTCTGTTTAACTGCAATGATATCAATTTCTGGAACATCTCTAGAATAAATTGATAGATTCTCAAAAAGTAGAATACATACGGGGCACCTGGATACCTCAGTCATTAAGGATCCTACTCTTGTTTTTGTTTTTTAAGATGAGTGTACTTTTTTTTTTTTTTAAGATTTTATTTATTTGAGAGAGAGAGCACAAGCAGGGGGAGCAGCCGCAGGAGAGGGAGAAGCAGACTCACCGCTGAACAGGGGAGCTTGATCCCAGGACCCTGAGATCATGACAAGAGCCGAAGACAGACAGACACTTTACTGACTAAGCCACCAGGTGCCCCTGACTCTTGGTTTCAGCTCAGCTCATGATCTCAGGGTCATGAGGTCAGGGTCATGAGCCCCATGTAGGGCTCCCTGATAAGTACAGAGTCTGCTGGAGATTCTTTCCCCCCTCCTCTTGTTCAAGCTCTGCTCCACCACACTCACCTCACAACCACCCACTGCTCAGGCTCCCTCTAAAATGAATAAATAAAATCTTAAAAAAAAAAAAAACACCTAGAATACATAAATCGAATCACTAATGCATTCAGGACTTTTCTTTGGAACAGCAAAGTCTGCATGCCTAAATGTGCTCTAGTAAGGGGTCGAATGTCTACCCTAAACCAAAGTCACACACACAAAATTTCTTGGAGGAGTAAAATTACAACAGGACATGCCAATACAGCAAACAAGCAACAGATGCATCAGAGAAAATTTATATTAAAGAACCTGAAAAAAATCACCAAAAAAAAGTCAAGATTTCTCTTCCTTTTTAGCTTTATTAAAGTCACATTATCCCTTTCCTCCCCAGTAAAAGATGAAGAAAGAAGAGGTTAACACCCAAAACTTGATGGCCTTGAAAATGCTGCAAAATGGCCTGAACATTTATTTGCCCAGATGGCTTAGTAAAAAGGCCCAACTCAGGTCTTTACCAGAGATTAAGTTGCTTTCTCATGGTTACCAGGTCAAATGCAGAGCCGAGACCATTAAGACTGTAGCTACATTATTCACAGCGGCATTTGAGAGCATTTACAGCATTGTACAGCTTACATCCGCTTTTGTATACAGTAATCACATTATCCTCACAACAATCCTATCAAGCAGGTGATGCACATTACTTACTTTCCCATTTTATAAAACACACCAGAGTCCCAGTCTCCAGATAGCCCAGCTTTCTCTCTTCCACTTATTAGTCTCAATCTTTAAATTCTGCATCCTTGGAGTGTTTTAACAAGCTTGGATCACGTTAGCATGTTAGCATCAAAAAACTGCCTCTGTTCACTGATGTATTCAATGACAAGAAGATGGGGCTGGCTCTGTCATTATATTCTGTGAAATAATCAGTTGAGTACTTAAGATGATGAGCTCTCTAGAACCCATGAAAAAGAAAATCAATGTAATAAATCAGGGGACCAAAATAAAGGCCCATCACTTCCCTGATGACAACAAGTTACCAGGCCAGAAAATTAGCAAATGAAACCCATGGCTTGGGCATCATCACAAACGTACTAGAGAAGGCTCTAGGCACCACATCGCCCTGTGCTGCGGGAAACATTAAAATACTTCCATAGCAACTGTAACTAAGGACATCATCGGGATGCTGAAAATGCAGAAGAAGGGAAAAAAAAGAGAGAGATATACACAGGACAATTAAGATGTTTTCCCTGGTAGAGTGAAGCCACTATTCACTCTCCGAAAACAAATATTTCACCGCCTGAGGCAGGCTGAAACCGGCTACTTCAGCCAGCCGAACCCATCCTCTTGATCCATATTCTCTCAAGAAAAGATATCAGCCAAAGGGCCAAAAACACAAGAAACTCAAAACTGCACATGCTGAGCAGACAGTGGCTTGCTCAGGTCTAACGGACTGGTCGGGAGTCAGGAAAGAAACCCAAGCATTTAGGAACTACCAAACCTATTATGGCCAGGCAGGGACTGGCAGGAACACAAAAGTGAATCAGAAATACATTCTGGGGTGGCCTGGATGGCTCAGTCAGTTAAGCGTCTACCTTCGGCTCAGGTTTTGATCCTGGGGGTCCTGGGATCAAGCCCCACAAGAGGCTCCCTGCTCAGCAGGGAGTTTGCTTCTCCCTCTCCTAGGGCTGCACCCTGGGCTTGTGCTCTCTCTGTCAAATAAGTAAAACCTTGAAAAAAAAAAAAAAAAGAAATACATTCTGTCCTTGTGGTGTTCAGTGTTGTGAGGACAGATAAAAGAAAAATTGCATTACAGGCTCAGGTCATGAACCCAGGGTCCTGGGTTCAAGTCCCAAATCCGGCTCCCTGCCCCATCTGCTTCTCTCTCTCCCTCTGCCTCCCACTCCTCCTGTTTGTGTTCTCTCATGCTCTCTCAAATAAATAAAATATTTAATTTAAAAAATTATTACACAATCAACTAGAATGTAAGACATAAAAAATGAAAATTGGTATTAGAGTTCAGATTACTGGAGGATGTTGTGGATTGAACCGTGTCCCCCCAAAATTGCTATGTTGAAATCCTAACCCCCAGGACTTCAGAATGTGATCTTTTTTGGAACTAGGGTCTTTGCAAATATCATCGAGTTAAAATGAGGTCATCAGGGTGGGGCCTAATCCACTAGGGCTGATGTCCTTCAGAGAGAGAAGAGCTTGGAAAAACCAAGGCAAACCAAGAAGGTGGGAACAGACAGCAGTGACGCAGCCACAGGCCAAGAGACGTACATGGAGGTTTGAGCCATCAGAAGCTGCGAAGGGGCAAGGAGGCATTCTTTCCGGGAGTCAACAGAAACGGGATGGCCCTGCTGACAACTAGATTTCAGAACAGTGAGGGAGAAATTTCTGTTGTTATAAACCACTCGGTTTTTGCTACTTTGTAACCACAGCCCTAGGAAAGAATGCAGAGGGAGAGAGGACTCATACTAAACAGATTACAGCAGGCTTCTTTCAAGCAATGCATCTAAATGCAACCTTGAAGAACCTGTAGTATAGGATTGGTAGGAAATGGGGTTTCCTGTTTATATGATAATAGCATCGACCCCTTATTGAGACTCCATTCTGTACCAGTTTTGTACTGGGGATGATTTCTGTGTAACTGGCGTGGACACTGGCTCATCAAGGACCCACACACACCTCCCTTCCCTAATTGACCCTCACTGTTCCATCCCACAACGGCTGCTGTGTACAGAAGCTTCAGTTTAGTAAATGGAAAAGGAAGGAGGGCTTGGGGTTTG
Organism: Mellivora capensis; assembly: GCA_004024625.1. Classification (NCBI taxonomy): domain Eukaryota; kingdom Metazoa; phylum Chordata; class Mammalia; order Carnivora; family Mustelidae; genus Mellivora; species Mellivora capensis. The sequence continues at coordinate 76,394 of PISX010005248.1, forward strand.
GCGAAAAATGTGGAAGGGAGGGAGAAAAAGAGGGAAGAGATGGCAAAGCATCTGTTCCCCTTCTAGCTTGGCCATGATCTCCCTCCAGAAGAGACGGCAGAAACAAATTCCAGAACCTCTGAGTTGTTTTGTTCTCATGTGAAACTAGGTGAGAAACTAGTCAAACTCAGAGGCTGTATATGTTTGGGACTGAGACAGCTCAGAGGCAGGGGAACGCCATTCTCCCATCCTCTCCACATGGAGGCTTCCCAGGGACTAGACCCTTTGGGAGCACTGAGGGTCAACAACTCCGGCATGGACAGTGTTCTGATGGACAGTGGCCCTGGAAAAACGTCGGCCTCTGGCAGACCCTCAGCAATAGCCTTGCAAGCAGATGCTGGACATGTAGGAGCAGAAGCCCGTGGCAACTACAAAAAAAAAGATAGGTTAGTGTGGGAATTTCTTTGAGAACTTCTAGAAATAACTGAAGATACTCAGTGGAATGAATTTCTTCCAGTCAAATAAGATGGGGATCCACACCACAAAAACTGGAATATAAAAAGAATGTGAGGGGCGCCTGGGTGGCTCAGTGGGTTAAAGCCTCTGCCTTCAGCTCAGGTCATGATCTCAGGGTCCTGGGATTGAGCCCCAAACCAGGCTCTCTGCTCAGTAGGGAGCCTGTTTCCTCCTCTCTCTCTCTCTCTCTCTCTCTCTCTCTCTCCCCCTCTCTCTCGGCCTGCCTCTCTGCATACTTGTGATCTCTGTCTGATAAATAAATTTTTAAAAATCTAAAATATATATATATATGTATATATATATATACATATATATATATATGGAAGTGTTTTATTTATAAAAATAAACTGCTGACATATAAAATCCTGACATGGATGAAAATCAATGTTATTAAGACATTTATCCATAAAACAACTCACTGCATTTTTACCTTTAGAATACTGAACTTCCACCCAAAACTTGGAATTTTATTCAATCTACAAAATTTCCATTTGCCCACAACTCTTCAGGATCTCCAGCCTTTGCAAACTGAGTTCCACCTCAAAATCAGCTCTAGGGGCGCCTGGGTGGCTCAGTGGGTTAAGCCTCTGCCTTCGGCTCAGGTCATGATCTCAGGGTCCTGGGATCGAGCCCCACATCAGTCTCTATGCTCAGCGGAAGTCTGCTTCCCCCTCTCTCTGCCTGCCTCTCTGCCTACTTGTGATCTCTCTGTGTCGAATAAATAAAATTTTTAAAAATAAATAAACAAAATTAAAAAAATAAATGGAAGAGGCAAGAGAGAACAGAGGACAGGTGCCTTCTAGTTCTACACTGGTCTTTTCTTGTGGCTTCCAGGCTCTCGAGCCTTCTTCTCCATGCAGAACACGGTGGTCTGTTACACCAGGAAGAGCCTTTGGGGCCCTTATGGTGTAGCCACTTCAAACGTTGCTGTAGGCAGGGAGTTTGTGCTCACTGAAATTCAACTGCCAAGTTTTGGCAGGGTGCTTTACTCTTCCCTCTTCCTTTTTAAACTGACAAGGAAAAATAAAGTACAGAAATAATGTTAACCAAATAAAGAGACGCTATGATTTTTTTTTAAACCTCATCTGCGTCAGAAGATTCATTCCCCAATGAGCCATAACCAGATGACACTGCACATTTCCCAAGTCTTAGAAGAGAAAGCTTTAATTACAGACTTCATGTTTTATGACCAGCTGAGTCCAAGCCAATCCCAAAGGGAGCTGAGCCTGAAATTCCTCACATCTATGCCCCCGAAATCCTAACTATCGGCTTTCTCTTCCCAACTATGAGGTTATTTCATTTTAAACACAAGTGAAACTGAGACTCATTTCCCTTCACTTCCCAAATTCCTAAAACAGCTACTCTTTGTTTTTAATGGTGCTGCAAAAAAGAAAGGAGAAAAGAAAACAGCACATTCCTGAAACATTACAGAAGACCAACAGAAAAGAAGCAAGTGCAGCACACTGCAGAGAATCCTGGGGAAGGGCTTCTACAACTCTGGCACCAAGACACCTTAACAAAAAGAAAAGAACAAAAGAATTGCCCTGGGGGACACCTGAAAGCATAAATAAAAATGAAAAGAGCTAACACTAGTGAGAGTTCATGCTGTTCCAACCACTGCTCTGACATTTAACACACGCTCGTCATTTATTCCCATGATAACCCTATAAGACAGCTGATACTATTATTCCCATTTTATAGATCAGGAAACAGAGACCCAAAGAGGTTAAGCCACTTGCCCAAGGACACACAGCTAGAAAAAGGTGGAGGTGGGACTCAAAGTCTTGCTCTAAAACCTGTAGTTTCAACCACAAATGGTCATTAGTAGTCTACCACCAGCTTGAAATGTCATTAAAGTTTCAACATAAAATGCATGTGGGCATTTCATTCTATTCAATAATACCTTCACATTTGCTTTAAGATAAAAATTTCTCGGGACGCCTGGGTGGCTCAGTTGGTTAAGCAGCTGCCTTCGGCTCAGGTCATGATCCCAGCGTCCTGGGATCGAGTCCCACATCGGGCTCCTTGCTCGGCAGGGAGCCTGCTTCTCCCTCTGCCTCTGTCTGCCTGTGCTCGCTCATTCTCCTTCTCTCTCTCTGACAAATAAATAAAATCTTAAAAAAAAATTTCTTTCAAAGATTTTCATTGACCTTTCTTCCATGTCCTACTTTCCTTCAAGCAAATCTTCAACCACATTTGATGCTCCAGGAAGGCAGACAGTATTTAGAGTGGCATGGTCAGGGTGAGAAGCACTGGCTGGCCTAGGGCAGCTCCCTTGCCCAAGAAAAATAAAAATCTTTTATTGTATCAGTCAGAATTAATTTGTCCAATTAATTATATTTAGAAGAGAGAGGGTTAACTTCATCCCCAGTGTCAAGGCACCTGATTCTAAAGGGTTGTGGGTAAAATGGATCAAACAAAACAGATTAACCGAGTCATTTAGCAGAAAACGAGACAAACACATCAGTGTGATAGATGAAGTTCACCATGGCTAAACTCAAAATAAGCACAAGGCCTGACATAAGGCAGAGCATCTTACAAGCAGGATATTTTTAGCTTGGACTGAGATATAAAGATATGTGAGAGAGAAAGGGGGAGGAAATGTGTGTGTATGTGTGTGTGTAAGTGGGGGAGAAAAAATTTGGAGAAGGAGCATAAAGTCTGCTTTTGTTAGAAAAGATAATGAAATTGGGGTGTCTGCATGGCTCAGCTGGAAGAACATGCAACTCTTGATCTTGGGGTCATGAGTTTCAGCCCCACATGAGGGGGGTAGAAATTATGAAAATAAATTTTTAAGAACTTAGGGGAAAAAAAAGACAAGATAATGCAATTTAATGGGGAAAAAAGTACAGGAATTAGGGTTAATTCAACCATGAAAGAGAGAGCATTATATGTGATAATCATAGTGAAACTTATTTTATCAAATCTAAGACAGCACCAGTGATAAGATTCACACACTCTTTTTTTTTTTTTCTTTTTAAATTTATTTACTTGACAGAGAGAGAACACAAGCAGGCAGAGGGAGAGGGAGAAGCAGACTCTCAGCTGGGCAAGGAGCCTGATTTGGGGCTCAATCACAGAACCCCGGGATCTTGACCTGAGCCAAAGGCAGACGCCCAAAAACTGAGCCACCCAGGTGCCCCTCACTCACTCTTGAAATCAGTATGATACCATAGGTGAGCTAACTAGAATTTAAATAAAAATTTGAAAGTTAAGAAAAAAAGATACATTCAACTATTTTTTTTTTAAGATTTTTATTTATTTGACAGAGATCACAAGTAGGCAGAGAGGCAGGCAGAGAGAGAGGAGGAAGCAGGCTCCCCGCTGCGCAGAGAGCCCAATGCGGGGCTCGATCCCAGGACCCTGGGATCATGACCTGATCTGAAGGCAGAGGCCTTAACCCACTGAGCCACCCAGGCGCCCCTCAACTATTCTTTTAAAATGTCATCCGAGAACTGATGAACTGCAATAATTTCTTTGAGTCCCATTTGCAAAACAAAGATAACACCTACTACAGCCTTGCAGGGCAATGGTGAGGGATAAACGAGGGGACATATGCCTGACATACAGTGGGCCTCGGGAAACGTAAGTATTATTTCTACCACTTTTTGCCAAAAGCAACCTTCTTCGCCAAAATATTTTTATTTTTACTGCAAAAGTTTACATTGTCAAGGGGAGCATTTACCGAACTACAAATGAAAACATTATGCTGATGGATAAAGCAAGACAGTATTTATCCTTCCCAGATTTTTCCATATTTACAAAACAAATATACGTGCATACTGATGCACACACACAGGTGATCGATTGCTTTTTGAAATTTATTCATCCGAGAGGCGCCTGGGTGTCTCAGTCGGTTGAGCGGCAGACTCGTGATTTCAGCAGAGGTTGTGATCACAGGGTCCTGGGATGGAGCCTGCTATGCCGCCCTGCGCTCAGAGGGGAGTCTGCTTGAGGACTCTCTCTCCCTCTCCTTCTGTCCCTCCCTCTGCTCCTCTGCTCAGATACACTCTCTCTTTCTAAAATAAATAAATCTTTAAAAATAAATAAAAAAATATTCATTTGAGCACCCTGAAGGTTTTTCACACCACATAATGGACAGAATCATCCTAAAGGAGACACAACTTATTAATTCTCTTTCCAAAACCTGCTAGGTTCTACCAGTGAAACTAATATAAATTACATCATTCCTATACTTAAAGACCATTAGAGTCTAGTGGTGTCTGATTCCTAATTGTATCCTCCATGACAGACCTGAAGATTTTTTTTCTGATCAGCGTTAACCAGAGGTACTCTCTGCATGGTCATGGATTTCTAACCATAGTGCAATTCTTCTTGTTTCTACCTCGGCCAGCGCCCTGAAAAATGGAAATGACAGGTTGTGGCAATGACAACGGCACTGGTCACTGGAAAGATAAGATAGCAAATAAACTGAGAGTCATTCTCATGATCGATGGTGGGTTCCAGGCTGTAGAGAGACGGGCTAGAAGCAAGGAATCAAAGATGAATTAAATAAAGGAATCAGGGTGATCAAGCTCTCCTTGTGTTCAAAGAGTCAGGGGAGTAGCAAGGAGAGGCAAGAACTCTCTGCAGGAGTTAGGGTTACAGAGAAGAAAGGTACAAATAACATCATATGTGGTGGAGACGGTCAGAACAGTGACAAGCTTCAGGCTTGTAACTCTCCAAGTGGGTAACAGCAATGAGATTTAAGAGATGAAGGGAAAAATCTATGGACCTGAGGAGGTAAAGACATTCTGGAAGCTCAGATGCTGGAGGGTCCCACAGATGCTGAGAGTCCTCAGACAACCTGAGGAGCTGGAGTAGCGGGAAGACAGTGGAGCATCTGTCATGGGAAAACTCGTCTTCCTCTTTCTGTGAGGACAACCCAGTTCCTCCCTGTGTTTCTTTTCTAGGAGTCTCCTTTACTTTTACCCAGAACACTTCACTTCGGGTCACTTCTGGATGTATGGAGGTTTCCCCCATACCAAGCAATTCTCCGGGACACCAGCTGGGTATCTTACAATTTACCCAATTCTACCCAGAAATAGGGTCACATCCCATAGCTGAAGGCCTCTGTCTCACAGGACTGCCCCCCACCTACAAAACACACACATCAGATGCCAGCTGTAAGCCCAAGTTATCACCTGGGCTTCTAACCAACTGGCTATAGACTAGAGGTTCCAAAGACCCCCATTTTGGGTTTAATTTGCTAGAGCAGCTCACAGAACTCTGGTAAACTTAGGTTTACCAGTTTATTAAAGGATATGCCGAAGGATACAGATGAGCAGTCAGATGAAGAAATACATAGGGTGAGAAGGTCTGGTAGCATTCCTACTGCAGGAGCTTCAGTCCCCTGGAGTCAAGGTAGGTCACCTGGTGTTGAGGTGTGACCCCCCTGGAAGCTCCCTGAACCCTACACCACTGGGATGTTACAGATGCTTCCTCATGTAAGCATGACCCATTATTTACTGTTTCTAACCCCTCTTCCCCCTCTGGAGGAGGGAGGGGTCCTGAAAATTTCAAGCTTTTAATGTTGGGTTGATCTTTCTGGGGACTATCCCCCATCTTGGGAGCCATCCAGGAGCTCACCCAGAGTAAAGTTAATAGAACAGAAAATGCTCGTAGTGCTCTTACTGTTTAGGAATTTACAAGGGTTTTAGGAGACCTATGCCAGAGATGGAGGTCACAGACCAATATTAGAACAAGAGATGTTCCTAGTGTTCTTATCATTTAGGAAATTACAAGGGTTGTAGGAGCTCCAGGGACAAAGACCAATACATATTTTTTCCATTATCTCAGTGCCATAAGATCTTCCGAGAGTGTGTATGGGGTGACTGGAGTGTTATTAGACAAGAGCTACAAGAGAGTGCACAGTAGAGTGTAATGTCAAGGGGATCAAAGGAAGATGAACACTTTCACCAGAGTGAGAGAGACAATTTCCAACAGTGATTCTCAGAGCGTAGGTCCTAGACCAGCCATAAAGGCACCACCCAGGAACCTGTTAGAAATGCAAACTCCAGGCTCCCCTTCAGACCTACTGAATCAGAAACAGAGAATGGGCTCAGAAATCTGTGTTTTAACAGGCCCTATGAGTGACATTGGGGCTTGCTAGAGTTTGACCACTACTGGTTCACAAGGCACCACAAAGCTGAACAACAGGTCCGCACCTGCCCATTAACCATCACAACCGTTTCTTTTATTATTATGTTATGTTAGTCACCATACAGTACATCATTGGTTTTTGATGTGTGTTCCATGATTCATTGTTTGCGTATAATACCCAGCACCCCATGCAATCCATGCCCTCCTTAGTACCCACCACCAGACTAAACCCTCCTCTTGCTCTCCCTCCCCTCTGAAACCCTCAGTTTGTTCCACACACAACCGTTTCTTTGGTCATCTGTGGACTTTAGATTTCTGTGAAAGCCACAACCTAGAGGGAGCATTATGGAGAAAAGCTGGGAGGAAAGAGTTTATTTACAAGGGAACAAGGGTTCCTGAGGCAGCCCTGAATGTTGACTCTCTTCCTTCCTATCCTAAGCCCTAGCGTGGGCTCAGCCATCCTGACAGAAACTGGGGACAGGAGTATATAAGGGGGCAAGCTGAATTAATAACGGCAACAGCAGTATTTTTTATAATTATAATATTATAATACATAACTAGATTATATACACACAATAATAATATTAATAATTACATATAATTAGTAACTATTAATCCGGCTGCAATCATAAAACCCAGCAGGAAGATAAGCTCCATGGTCTCCCAGTGCTGAGTGTGGAGCAAATGTTTGCACACTCAGTTATCAGATGGAACAGATGTGGCCACACAGACTAACGATTCTTCAGTTTATCCTTAAACTGACCAAATCAGTCCAGCAGCCTATCAACCAGCCCACAGCGCCCAAAAAGCACTTAAGTTCCCGTAGTTAAAAACTCTCTGATGTAAACCCGAAGTCTTATACTAGGAGTCTCCTCCTTTGCTGGGATACGAGCCCCTCCCAAAACCACCACCGAGATCATTCTCCAAATGAAGCTCACTACACCACAGGTGGCTTCAGCCCTAAACACACAGGTTACTTCACCCCTAACTACTGTTTACTTCATTTGCATGTTGTTTCTCTGAGGAGACTGAGGAGGGGATCCTGAAATCCAGACACCTGGGAGCGCCCCTGCGGAGTTCAATCACAGTTGGACCCTCTCCTCTCCTGACTAAACTTCAGCTTTGTTCTTGACTCTGCACTCACAGAAAGGGAAACACTAGACAACCTCATCCTTTGTCTGGTCTCTTACTTCCAGTGTGCCCCCTGAAGTAACCGATCTCACATATTCTATTTCTAATAACTACGAAAACAAATACATTTCTTCAAGAAAAGAGATCGCCTTTCTGATGAGGACAACCCAGAGCAGACAAAGCAGGAAGGTGGGATAAGGCAGGCGTCCATCATGAGAAATGCAGGAAACGAAGAGGTACCGAGTTGCTATGGGAATGCCAGTTTATTATTTATGGATTAATTTACTTAGGAGTATCAGTACAGTTGTGGTTAAAGCAAGAACTTGGAAACTTAGACTCGAGTTCCAGAATTAGATAAGCTAGTCATTAGCTGTGTGATTGTAGAAATAACAGGCTCATGTGCCTATTATTATTCAACGTAATAGTAAAGATTAAATGATAATGCATATATATGTGCCTAGCAGAGTTCCCTGGACTCGGTGCACCTCAATAAATGGTAGCCTGGAGCTTGCATTTCTTTTTTTAACATCTTATTTTTAAGTAATCTCTACACCCAGTGTGGGGCTTGAACTCACAACCCTGAGATCAGGAGTCACACACTCCACCGACGGAGCCAGCCCAGTACCCGAGGAGTTTGCTCTTCTTATGAATAAACTACACCATCCCTTGGAACAATTAAAAAACAATGCACAATACAGAAGCAAATAATAATTGAACACTTCTTGCCTTCTATAAGCATAAAAATATTCCTGAGGAGAGACATATTACTAAGTCTTTGAATAGGTTTCAGGGAAGAACATAGTTAGCACTATGTTGTGATGAACCTAAAGGGAGAAGAAGACATGGTCTTCACCCTCAGTGGGGCAAGACACGGAATTTTTTTTAAGACTTAAAAAAAAAAAAATTAAGAAGAGTTGTAGGTTGATAGGCCACCTGAGTGGCTTTGTAGGTTAAACATCTGACTCTTGACGGCTGCTCAGGTCCTGATCTCAGTCATGGGATCAAGCCCCACGCTGGGCTCCAGAACTGAGTGCAGAGTCTGCGAGTCCCTCTCCCTCGGCTCCTCCCCACCAACCCTTCCCCAAATCAATCAATCAATCAAATACTTTTTTAAAAAAAAATTTTTAGGTGTACAACAAAATTGAGAGGTAGGTACAGATATTTCCAGTATACTCCCTGCCCCCGTGCATGCATGGCCTCGCCCATTACCAATCTCACTCACAAGAATGATACATTCTTTACCAACGGTGAACCTACATGGATACATCACAACTACTTAAAGTCTGTAGGCTACTTTACAGTTAGCTCACTCTTGGTGTTGTCCGTTCTATGGATTTAGACAAAAGCATAATGGCATATATCCATTATTAAAATATCAGAGGGGCACCTGGGTGGCTCAGTGGGTTAAAACCTCTGCCTTCGGCTCGGGTCATGGTCCCAGGGTCCTGGGATCGAGCCCCACATCGGGCTCTCTGCTCAGCAGGGAGCCTGCTTCCCTCCCTCTCTCTCCCTGCCTGCCTCTCTGCCTACTTGTGATCTCTGTCAAATAAATTAAATCTTTAAAAAAAAAAATCATACAGAATATTCTCACTGTCCTAAGAAATTCTCTATGTTCTGCCTATTCCTATTTCCCTTTTCTGATCCTTGGCCACCACTGATCTTTTTGTTGTCACCATGGCTTTGTCTTTTCCAGAATTTTCAATAGTTGGAACCATACAGTATGTAGCCTTTTCACAGTGGTTTCTTGCACTTAGTAATATGCATTTAAGTTTCATGATTTTTCATGGCTTAATAGTTTCATGGCTTAATAGTTCATTTCTTCCTAGCACCACTGTGTGGATGTACCATAATTTACCCATTCACCTACTTAAGGTCAACTTGGTTGCTTCCAAGTTTTGGCAATTATGAATAAAACTTCTATAAACATTTATAAGCAGGTTTTTGTCCAGGCATACATTTTCAACTCCTTTGGGTAAATACCAAGAAGCACAATAGTTGGATTATATGTTAAGAGTGTGTTTAGTTTTGTAAGACATTCCCCAAAGTGTCTTCCATAGTGGCTATGCCATTTTATATTCCTACCAGCAATGGATGAGATTTCCTATTGCTTCACATTTTGCCAGTATTTAGAGTTATCAATGTTCTAGATTTTGACCCTTGTAATAGCATCTCATGGTTGTTTTAATTTGCAGTTCCCTGATGACCTACAACATGGAACATCTTTCTATGTGCTTATTTGCCATCTGTATATCTAACATGTCTGTTAAAGCCATTGGCCCTTTTTAATTGGGTTGTTTTATTACTGCTGAGTTTTGAGTTCTTTGTATATTTTGGATAAGTCTTTTTTTCAGATGTGTCTTTTGCAAATATTTTCTCCCACTGTGGCTTGTCTTCTAATTCTCTTGATAAAAATTTCTGCTCTGTGAAAGACATTAACTTTAATCAAGCCCAATTTCTCAATTATTTATTTCATGGCTTGTGCCTTTGAGGTTATATTTTTAAAAGCATCACTATACCTAAGGTCATCTAGGTATTTTCCTAGGCTATCTTCTAGGGGTTTATAATTTTGCATTTTACATTTAGGATTCAACTTGAGTTATTTTTGTGAAGGGTGTAAGGCAAGACATGGAATTTTAAAAGCTAAAGTAAGATTCATGCTATTCAACTGCATAAGAAAGTTAAGGGTCACTTGGCTGGGTGGATTAAGTCATGTAGGATTTGGACCCCGGGAATAATTAAGGAGTGGTGTTAATTAAGGACCTTTTACTAGCGGAGGTGAAATTTGAAGGAAGTTCATAATTGAAATGTTAGGAGGGAAGTTGATGAGCTAGTATAAATAACCTGAATTGTGGGAGCTCCAAAAAAAACAGACAATGTTTACTCTGAAAAGAATGAAGCTCAGGAGAAAGAGGAATGGGTATTTTCTTCAAATATGTGAAGATCTATCTTATAAAGTAAAAATGGCTCCCCGAATAACACCTAGTTGGGTGGTATCTGCCTGGCTCATTTCCCCTTCTGTGTAAATGGTCCCAATCCACCAAAATGACCATAGCGCCCATGTTTGAAGGTTGGTTATTTCCTTAGCTCAGCTGATCTTACCCAAGAAAGCATCTAATCCAAGCTGGGCATTCAAGATTCTCTCTTCTGGAAGTCTAAGATGGGTCCAGTAGAAGAGTTGAACACCTAGGAGATGACTGACCCACTAAATGGAGATGACCCGAACTCCGGACCGCATGCAGTGGAGCACTCCCTCGCCAAACTGCATTAGACTGTGAGCCAGCAAGAAAGAAGCCTTTACTGGGGCACCTGGATGGTCTCAGCGTCCCGGGTCCCCCAGCCCCACATCGGGGTCTCTGCTCTGCAGGGAGTCTGCTTCTCCCTCTCTGTGTGCACTCTCTCCCTCACGGTCTCTCAAATAAATAAATAAATAATCATTTTTTAAAAAAGAAGAAAAGAAAAAGAAAGAAGCTTTTATTGTGTTAGGCCACTAATATTTAGGGGTTGTAACCATGGTTCACCTACCTTGACTAACATAGTGAGCTAGACTATATCACCCGAAAAATCCCTTCAAATCTTAGATTCCTTAATGAAAGTAAGATTTTTAAAAATCTCATCTATAGATGACGCGCAAGATGGATCCAAGGGAAAGAGAAAATGGAAGCAGAGAGACTAGTTATAAATCTAACACAAAAATTAAGAATCTAAATAATCACATCACTGTCATGAGAGGCTTTCCTTGACTCCTTGATCTAAATTAGATCTCCCTCCCCATTATTATCTTTCATCCTCCCCTGAGTTTTTTCTTCCATAGTCTTTACTACAAATTACTATTTAACTTGCTATTACAGGTCTCTGTAGATATTTAAAGTCAGTCTGTCTCCCTGGATTATAAGCATCATGAGGAAAGTGACCATGTCTCTCTTTCACTTCACTGTTTAAAGATTTTATTTATTTGACAGAGAGAGAGAGAGAGAGGGAACACAAGCAGGGGGAGTGGGAGAGGGAGAAGCAGAATCCCCGTGAGCAGAGAGCCCGACATGGGGCAATCCCAGGACCCTGGGATCATAACCTGAGCTGAAGGCAGACACCTAACAACTGAGCCACACAGGCGCCCCTCACTTCACTTTTTATACCCAAAGCCCAACATAGTAAACAGTCAATAAATATTTACTGATTTAAGTATCTGATTAAGTCCCAGATATCTAATCTGAAACATTGGAGAAATGTTCCAGTGTCTGAGTGAGCATTCACGTACTGAAGAAACAGCAATATCTGTAGAATCAAATAATTAAACACTTCGGGAGTATCAACTGTCTGGTGCAGTGGGCAGCACAGCAGAGTCGGTCAATCAACAAATACTAGTTACGTTCCTTCAATTCTCAAGACTTATGCCCCAAACCACCACATGAACCATCTGCCCCAGTGGAACTTACAGTGAAACAAGATGGACTTGGGGGCACCTGGGTGGCTCAGTCATTAAGCGTCTGCCTTCAGTTCAGGTTTATCTCAGGGTCATGGGATTGAACCCAACATCAGGCTCCCTGCTGGCGGGAAGTCTGCTTCTCCCTCTCCCACTCCTCCTGCTTCTGTTCCCTCTCTCGTGATGTCTCTGTCAAATAAATAAAATCTTTTTTAAAAAAAGAAGAGATGGACTTGTAGACACTGGTCTTCCTAATAACAGGGAGGCCAAGAACTGGTCCCAGCAGGATGTAATAACTTCCTGAGTGTCAGGCCCATAATAGAGCGACACTCCTCAACAGTAACCAATAGTCCTTTTAAAGCCTCTTGGTCTAGGTTCTCAAACTCAGCGTGCCAGCTCCAGTCTTGGCCCAATCTTGTGGCTGCAAGACTTTGGCCAGCATATTAACCTGGGTGGGTACTCCTGATCACTCATTAGAGAACCTCTATCCCATCTCGGCAAACATGACCCTCCTCTGACCAAACAGACTTGTGCTATTTTTTTTAAGATTTATTTATTTATTTATTTGACACAGAGAGAAATCACAAGGAGGCAAAGAGGCAGGCAGAGAGAGAGGAGGAAGCAGGCTTCCCTCTCAGCAGAGAGCCCGATGCGGGGCTCGATCCCTGAACCCTGAGATCATGACCCAAGCTGAAGGCAGAGGTTTAACCCACTGAGCCACCCAGGTGACCCAATTTGTGCTATTCTTACTCTCACTTTAAGACAGTCTAGCTTCTAGACAAGTTGCCCAACTAGAAAAGGACTCCTTTCTTCCACAGATGATCCATTTTTTGTAAGAAAGGATATTGCTCAGCAAATATACAGGGAAAATGGGCTCTTTGGAAAAGCAGAAGAGGAAAGGAAAAGACAGTTTAGATTTCCCCCAGAATATTTCACTCCTTACAAAATATTTCCCGAAATCCAGGCATGTCACACCCAAGCTGTAAATGTTTTGAGAAGACAATTTTTTAAAAATTTGTGCCATCGTATTCCAGCCTTTCAGATTCGCATTTCACAATTGTCCTTCGGTCACTGTCGACAGAGTCCATTTTCCAGTGCACTACCGCTGGCTTGAAAAAAGTAGGCGAGGGAAGTGGTAGCCATCAGTTCCACAAGAACAACGTGCTGAGCAAGTGGACATAAATGTTATTCGATGAATTCTGGTATTTTCTAAGTAATAACTTCAGGACATCGAACAGAAGTCACTAACCCATCGCGAGGCATCTTTTGAAATACTGCATTCCATCTCAAACGGCTGGGAAATGAAAGTTAAAGGAGTACAAGATTGAACCTCACACTGCAAGCTAAGGACAATTAGGTAAGTTAATAGGTGTGATTTATCTCTCTCTATGGATAGCAAAATGAATTTGAAAAGTGCTTTGTAACCCAAAGAGCTTGGCTCAAGTTCAAACTGCTCCTACCATCTGTTTCTGATGTTAATTTGCTGAGTCCCTCGGTACTACTCTCTCCTGACCAACTCTCTGCAGTTACAGTTCCAAGCCGTATGTAACTACACCGGGGTCCATGTGGTTCTGCCACTGGAGGTACGATCCAGGATTTGGATAGGCCACTTGACATGTAGGATTTACACAGTACAGGATTTTACGTACATTTCTGAATTCCCCGCTTGGTCTCATTCTGACCCTTGGCCCCTGTAATGGATCCAATTCTTTTTTGGTTAAATTCAGAATTCCCAAGCATAAATTGAATGACATACTATGTTGACTTAATGTTAACGTACCTAGTATCTTGGTATTCTTTCTTCTTTGGGGGGGGGGGGGATGAGGAGGGGAAGGGAGAGGGAGACTTTTAAGCAGGCTCCACATCCAGCACGGAGATCAAGCCCTGAGCCAAAATCAAGAGTTGGATGCCTGACCCAGTGAGCCACTCAGGCACCCCCTGCTTTTTCTTTTATCTCTCTATTCTCTAAAAATTTCAGAAATAATCTCATGCTCACCCACCGGCTAGAGCTACAAACACATCCAAAGTGACAGGATTTATTTTTTAAAAGCTCAAATAGAGGCTTCCATGGCTAGGAAAAATCCTTTCGTCACACAGAAAGGACTTAGGTTTCTAGGCCATGTCCAAAGAAAAGCCCCAAGATTCTTTAAATCACTACTTAAAAAAATTTTAGTATCCAGGGCGCCTGGGTGGCTCAGTGGGTTAAAGCCTCTGCCTTTGGCTCAGGTCATGATTCCAGGGTCCTGGGATCGCCCTGCATGGGGCTCTCTGCTCAGCGGGGAGCCTACTTCCCTTCCTCTCTCTCTGCCTGCCTCTCTGCCTACTTGTGATCTGTCAAATAAATAAAATCTTTTTTAAAAATGTTAAAAAAACCTTTTTAGTATCCAAATGACATCCTAAGATATAATTTTGATAGTCCTGTGAAACACTCTCTCATACAGACCAACAGCACAGCTAATGTTTTCATTTCATCGCAGCAGCTAAAAATGTGAATTTATGCTATTCCAGCAGTTCTTGCTAGGTCTCATTTGTTTCATTGACATTTATATGGTGCTCAAAATATACCAAAAATAATTCTGCTCTGAATAAGCCTCAATTCTAACACTGTCATTTATTTCATAATACTTTTCTATCTTCCTTCAAAGCTTACTCACTGATGGATATTATTAAGCACTGTTCATATTCCTAACAGTATGTGTGTATGAAACAGAGCCTTGAAATCTGACAGGCCCTAAAACTCATTACACTCTACCCAAGCCATAGAAGCTGTGGATAATCTTTCTCCCCCCTCCTTTTTTTTTAATTAACATAAAACGAAGCAGTGGATAATCTTATGCAACTCAATCAATGTCATTCCTGGATGTGATGGCAGAGGAGGAGGGCTGGCTTAAAAAGGGCTTTACTTTTCCAGCGAAGTGGGAGAGATGATGGCTACCCTAGGTCCAGGCGAGCAAGAACTCCTATCCAGAGATGTCAACCAGATAGGAAGGAACACATGATCATAAAAGCAGGTGAGAGAATCAGTAGGAATGGTCACCTGGGTACACACCTGCCTAGCACTCCTTGCAGTGGGGAGCTGCCCCCTCCTGTTGCAGCCTCACAGTCCCTGCCAAGGCTTCTTCTCCTCTTACCATCTGCAGTCCCCCAACCCCCACCTGGGCAGTTATGAATTCTGAAACAGACTGCGTAAATCACAGTGCTCATACATTAGGGTTAACTGTGTCCCTGGCTTTTGGGCTGGGCTTCCGGACACCAACCTATCTTGAACTCCTGTTTCTACCCCATCGTAAGAACAAGGTATCAGACAGGTGAGTAGAGACTAGAGAGGGGGAGTTGTAGGTAAGAGTTGGGCCAGAAGAGGACTGAGCCAGTCCCTTCTTCACGTCAAAGCCTCTCTCCATCTGTATCTCATCAACAGCTGAGGAAGCCGAGAAACCAGCAAACCTAGAATAGTATTATTTCTGCTAAAGCAGCCATGTTCGCCTGGCCTCCTGGAGAGAGGAAATCAAATGATTTCCTTTGTTTTTCACTTGAAGATGTAAGAAGTTATAGGAACAACAACAAAAAATATATATACATAGGAACAGAAAGGGTTGATGCCTTTAAAACACAGACCAAGAAAACTCGTACTGAAATAAATTTCCAGGCTCAAGATTGAGCTGCTCCCGCCAGGATGCAGTGTCAGGAAATGGCCACTTAAACAACTTCCGTGTCCCCGTAAATGCTCCTCTTAAGGAGAAGCACAGGATATCCAGTCAGCCAATCCCCAAACCCAAGCCACGCCTTGGGCCTTCTCACCCCCAACAAGGGTGCCTACGTGGCTCCAGCCAACCAGATATTTTTGTGTCTCTTTCTTCTATATTCTATAGAAGTTTCTAGTCTTCTGTCCTATTTGGCAGCTCCCCAAACGGAGACTGTCCACTCCATGAAGTGTCAAACTAAGTTTGTTTGTATCACCGAATTTGTCTTCTTTAACCACTGTTTAAGCTCTGTGATACCCTTTCACTCATAAATGACCTAGAGAACAGGTAACACGGGTTTCTGTACCACAATTTTAACACTGACAAGTTACGAGGGAAAAAAAGGCATAGAAAATAAAAACTTATTTCTAAAGAACTTAAGATTTTTTACAGTATAATATAGATAAAGAGACAAATATAGATGTGACACAGTAAGTGAGCAACCCCTACAATGATAGGACTCTTCGGACACAAAGCCAGTACTAGATTTTGTAGGTTTTCTATGACACTAGCAATAATATTCCCGTCTTTCTCGATAGTTTGAAAAGTATAATTAGGAATGAAAAATTCAATGTTCTGGCGCACCTGGGTGGCTCAAACACCTGCCTACAGCTCAGGTTATGATCCAGGGGTCGTGGGACGGAGCCCCGCGTCAGGGTCCCCACTCAGCGGGGAGTCTGCTTCTCCTTCTGCCTGCCCTTCCCCCTGCTTGTGCTCTCTCCCTCTCTGTCAAATAAATCAATAAATAATCTTTAAAAATTCCAATGTTCTGTCCCACTACATTCTGCAAAACGGGAACAGTCCTGTCCCACCATTTATAGTCTGGTACTTGAGGCACACTCTCCTATGCCCCTACCCCCACTCGCCTCACAACTCCAGGGCACCGAGGACTCAGAACCTGGTCTTTCTGTTCTTGTTGAGCTACTATTTGACCCCCTGAGCTCGGAGATCCCAGCGGTTGCGCTAACCCAGGAAGCAGCACTGACAGTTCTCTCTGAGCTAGAGAAGAATCTAGACCCAAACCTGCAAAACTGAGACCTGGGAGGAAGAAGAGAGCAAGGCAAAGGTGAACAATGGAGCTTTGCTGCAGTTTCTAGAGCATCCTTGGTTATTTGGTTACCAAGCCCAAGGCAAAGTCAGCCCTGTGAGTTGACCAGCACACACTCCCAGAGGAGACAGATGTAACTAATCATTAAAGCCTAAGAGGAAGGCAGACTGGACTTCACGGGTGTGTGACCTGAGTTCTGCTTTCAGAAAGACAAGGTCTTCAAATTATTTTATCTTTGAACTTGGGTTCTTGCCTAGGAGGTGTGATAGGGCTGAGGAGTGTGCATGTGCAGAAGGAAGGAGAGGCTGGGCAGTATGTGACTGTAAGCTCAGCCCCCACCCGCCCCCACCCCCCACATGGCCCGTGGCACAAAGTCAAGGCAAGAGACCAGGCATCCTGGTGAATGGTGTGCACCTGCATGCCTCAGGGTTCCAAAGCAATGAGAGGCGGGCCATGGCAAAGGTAGTAGCAGAAACAGCGGGGGAAAGAGGAAGAAGAGTGGCTCCACTTGGGGACAGTGCTAGGACCCATGGTGGGAGGGTATCAGCCATTACATCCCCCAAACCAGTCCATCCTCTGAGTGGTTCCTCAGGAACTACAAGCACAAGTATTAGCTCTCTGATCTGAGGCTCTGGAACAGGAACTGCCAGAGCTCAGGTAGTAAATTTTATCTGTAATTATTACAAAGTGAAAGCATACACATAGATTTTGTGGGCTCCTGGATGCAATTCCAGTGTTGGGGGGGTGCTTGCCCCATGCCACCAAGCTTGGTCTTGCAAGACTGTCCCCCACGTCTAACACACAAACACTTCTGATGTCTGCAGCAAGCTCGGGTTGTTACCTGTCCATCTGACCCACTGGCTGTAAATCAGAGTGTCCCACAGCCCCCATCTCAGGTTTGATTAACTTGCTAGAGTGGCTTGCAGAACCCAGAGAAACATTTTACTTACCAGATCACCAGTTTGTTATAAAAGGAGGTATCTGAGGAACAGCCAGATGGAGGAGTTGCGGGGGGTGGATACTGGGGCACAGAGCTTCCATGCCCTCTCCAGTTGCTCCACTCTCCCAGCACTCCCCCCTTTTCACCAACTGTGGAGCTCTCTGAGATCCCCATTTTGGCTTTTATGGACGCTTCCTTGCACAGGCCTAACAGATTAAATCATTGGCCCTTGCTGACTGATTAACCCCCAGTCTTCTCCCTTTCCAGAGGTCAGGAGGTGGAGCTGAAAGTTCTAACCCTCTAATTGCAGGTTGTTGCCTCGGGCAACGCAGGCCCTCCCCTTCAGTGGGGCCTAAATGTTACCTTATTAATATATCAAGAGACACCTTTGTTTTTCTCATGGCTTAGGAAATTCCAAGGGTGGAGCACCTGACTGGCTCAGTCTATCTCACTGCCGTGAGTTCGAGACCACCACCTGTTGGGTGTGGAGCCTATTAAAAAAAATAAAATAAATTCCAAGGGTTTTAGGAGCTCTGTGCCTGGAATAAGGACAAAGATGAAACATTTCTTATTATAAATCATGATACTACACACAGGCATGAGAATCATGAAGTCTAGATGGACTAAAGTTTATATTTCAATATAATTGATCAAAGGGGCACATGGCTGGCTCAGGGATTAGAGCATGGGACTCCTGTGGAGGCCGAGAAAATTAAGGCCATCCCACCTCGAGTTTAGCATTAGCACAAGTACAGCCATCTTAGCTTCGGCAGCCATCTCAGGCCCCTGTAACCAACGGCTGAACTTCCCCCTACTTTACTTTAGTTCCAGGGACCCCCACCCTGCTTTAGTAACAGGAATACCTAACCCTGTAAACACTTTCAAGAAAGTACCTAACCCTGTAAACAGCCC
Organism: Mellivora capensis; assembly: GCA_004024625.1. Lineage (NCBI taxonomy): Eukaryota > Metazoa > Chordata > Mammalia > Carnivora > Mustelidae > Mellivora > Mellivora capensis. The sequence goes on from PISX010005248.1 coordinate 95,182, forward strand.
AGCAACAGCTAATCAGCTCACTGCAGAAACGTCTGAAACTTCTCCACCCCCGCCCCCAGCCTCTTGTAATGACCCATAAAAACCCCTGCCTTAACTAGCATCGGGGTCCAAGTCCCTACTCTGCTGCATCGAGTGTGCTTGGGCCCAAGCTTAAGCATGTCACCTCAGGGTCCAAGTCCCTACTCCAGTGTGTCAGGTATACTTGGGCCCAAGCTTAAGCTTGTCAAATAAACCCTCGTGTGATTGCATCGGTGTTGGCTCCTTGGTGGTCTCTCGGATGCAAAAACTTGGGCATAACACTCCATCTGTGGACTGTGAGTTTGAACACTACCTGGGATGCAGAGATTACTTCAGGATAAAATAAAATTTTAAAAGATAATGATCGATAAGAAATGTATCCTAATGTGTCAGCTTATAAAATACTTTTTTCAAGATTTGAGAACACATGCGTAAGAGTGGTGGAGGGACAGAGAGAGAGAGAGACAGAACAGACTCCCTGATGAGCACGCAGCCTGACTTGGGGCTCAATCCCACAACCTCTAGCTGAAATCAAGAGTCAACTGCTTGGGGTGCCTGGGAGGCTCAGTGCCTGTCTGCCTTCAGCTCAGGCCATGGTCCTGGGGTCCTAGGATCAAGCCCTGTGTCAGGCTCCCTGCTCAGCCTCGTTCTTCCTCTCCCTACTGCTTGTGTTCCCTCTCACTATCTCCTCTCTCTCCCAAATAAATAAAATCTTAAAAAAAAAAAAAGTCAGCTGCTCCAGCAAGCCACCCAGGTGCCCCAATGCTCTTAAGAACTCCAATAACAGTTGCATCAGCAGATGTCAAAATTTTAAATTAGAAAAATATGAGTGATCTTGCATTTGCCAAGTGTGACTGGCATTACTTCCAATAAAGTTGCTAGAAGTATAAATCTTAATGATTTTAATAAATATATTGATGGGGTCCATGATCAAAGGAGTGAGACTGATACAAAGCAAAGGTCAAGCAAATCTTTATTTCACACCAGCACCAAGAATCAAACCAACCAACCGGGGCCATCTCTTACAGAGAGAGCGATGACGCCCAGCTTCACAAACTAGCTTTTATAGAGAAAAGGCCATGTGGTTGAGCTTGGTTAATGGGATTGTCTCCACCTGACCTGACCCGTCCTTGTATTTGGGCTCTGTTATCAGGGATCGGTCGACCATATTTTACTGGTTTCCCAGACTTGCTTTTAAGTAAGTTCCCCTGGGGGCGGTGGGGGCACAGGGTCAGTTTAAGTTTTACTGCATAAACAACAAAATGGCTGTTTAACCGAGATGGAGTCACTCTGGCTAAGTAGACCCCTATAATATTTGCATAAAAATGAGTGAGAAAAGCCTTATGAGCAATCAAGATAGCACATTAATCAAATATTATGTATTACATTAATAAAATTATGACATCAAAAATATTATTTAGAAATTTGCTGGTTATATGGGGCACCTGAGTGGCTCAGTGGGTTACGCCTCTGCCTTCGGCTCAGGTCATGATCCCAGGGTCCTGGGATCGAGCCCCACGTCCAGCTCTCTGCTCAGCGGGGAGCCTGCTTCCCTTCCTCTCTCTCTGCCTGCCTCTCTGCCTACTTGTGATCTCTGTCAAGTGAATAAATAAAATCTTTAAAAAAAAAAAAAAAGAAAGAAATTTGCTGGTTCTGTTGTTACTCAGTTATCACTATTTTCCCCGTCACTTTTCATAAGCAATATAAGCATTTTTTTTTAAAGGAAAAAGTTTTATGTTTTAGTTCCTTTAATGCCACATTTTCCTTGCTCTTAGCACAAGGGATTCCACAGTTTCATTTTGCACTGGGCCCTGCCAGTTACATTGCCAGCCTGGAGGTAGAATTAAACCAAAGAATTGGACCTCTCACATATTAATTTTCCACATCCCAGAACTAAGGGAGTAACTTTTTTTTTTTTTTTTAAGAAATGGAGCCAAAAAGCCTTCATAGTGTCTCTAAAGTTACATCAGAAGAATGGACTAAAACACCCACTCTGCTTATTCATAATTCCATTTTTAGTGACCTTACTCATATCTATGGTTAAAAAACACAAACTAGGAGCAGCTGGGTGGCTCACTCAGTTGAGCATCCAACTCTGGATTACAGCTCAGGTAGTGATCTCAGGGTCCTGAGATTGAACCCTGCCTTGGGCTCTGCACTTGGTAGGGAGTCTCTCCCTCTGCCCCTTCCCCTGCTCTCTCTCCCTCTCTAAAATAAACAAACAAATCTTTTTTAAAAAGCTACAAATTAATATTCAAAATATGAAAAAAATTAATCTAAGACAATTATGTTTTGGCTTCCAAAGATATTATCACATTTAATTCAACAAAGTATTTACTCAGTGTCACTATGTCAAAGATGTGTGAAATAAAAGGAAAAGTTAAAAATTAGTTAGGAGGGGGCTCCTGGGTGGCTCAGTGGTGGCTAGTGGGTTAAAGCCTCTGTCTTCGGCTCAGGTCATGATCTCAGGGTCCTGGGATAAAGCCCCACATCGGGCTCTCTGCTCAGTGGGGAGCCTGCTTCCTCCTCTCTCTCATTCTGCCTACTTGTGATCTCTGTCAAATAAATAAAATCTTTTTTTTTAAGATTTTATTTATTTGACAGAGATCACAAGTAGGCTGGGGGGGTGGTGAAGCAGGCTCCCCACTGAGCAGAGAGCCCGATGCGGGGCTCCATCCCAGGACCCTGAGATCATGACCTGAGCCGAAGACAGAGGCTTAACCCACTGAGCCACCCAAGCGCCCCAATAAAATCTTAAAAAAAAAAAAAATTTGGAGGCATTACTGGATGGCTCAGTAGGTAGGGCATGTGACTCTTGATCTTGGGGTTGTGAGTTCCAGTCCCATATTGGGTCTAGAACTTACTCAAAAATAAATAAATAAATACTTAGGATGTAGATATGAGAAACCACGAGTTTCAATTTAATTTTCTCAACTTTTTTTTTAAAGATTTTATTTATCATTTGACAGAGAAAGACACAGTGAGAGAGGGAACACAAACGGGGAGTGGGAGAAGGAAAGCAGGCTTCCTGCTGAGCAGGGAGCCCGATTCGGGGCTCCATCACAGGACCCTGGGATCATGACCTGAACTGAAGGCAGATGCTTAACAACTGAGCCACCCAGGGCTCAGTGGGAGAGGGAGAAGCAGGCTTCCCACCAAGCAGGAACCCTGATATGGGGCTCAATCCCAGGACCCTGAGCTCATGACTTGAGCTGAAGGCAGACATCCAACAACTGAGCCACCCACGTACCCCAACCATCCAATTCTTGATTTCAGCTGAGGTCATGAGCTCAGGGTCCTGGGATCGAGCCCCATGGAGCTCCCTGCTCATGAGGAGTTGGCTTATCTCTCCCTTTCTTTCTGCCACTACCCCCCCACACCTCCCCCACTCTCTCTCAAATAAGTCTTTAAATTAAGCACTGTGATTTCTAGGATCCAACCTAAAAAAGGAAAGAGAATAATTATCAACACTTCTTTGAAGGTATGGTAGATAATTGGTTTCAAATTTGTAGTAGCAAGAATTGGCACTGAATAATTGTTCCTTGGATCTCCTATTACTTAGTTCATTTACTGGTACTTGAAAGTTAAGAAGAGGCACCTGGATGGCTCAGTAGTTAAGCGTCTGCCTTTGGCTCAGGTCATGATCCCAGGTTACTCAGATAGAGCCCCACATAGGGCTCCCTGCTCAGCGGGAAGCTTGCTTCTCCCTCTCCCACTCCCCCTGCTTGGGTTCCCTCTCTCGCTATGTCGTTCTCTGTCAAATAAATCAATAAAATCTTCGAGGAAAAAAAAAGAGAGAGAGAGAGAGATATGCTTAACTGACTGAGCCACCCAGGTGCCCCTGCAGTGCTTAATTTAAACTTCTATCATTGAAGGCGCCTGGGTGGCTCAGTGGGTTAAGGCCTCTGCCTTAGGCTCAGGTCATGATCCCGGGGTCCTGGGATCAAGCCCCACATCGGGCTCTCTGCTCAGCAGGGAGCCTGCTTCCTACTCTCTGCCTCCTTCTCTGCCCACTGTGATCTCCGGCTGTCAAATAAATAAATAAAATCTTTAAAAAAAAATAAACTTCTATCATGGTCATCCGATTAGTTTGATACAATTACTGCTCTCTTTCTGTTTTTTATGTTTCCATTTTTGTTTTAATGGTGTTAATCTGTATAGGACACGAAGCTTGGATGTATACAGAGGGACTAATTTCTTCATCACTTCCTGACCACAGTGGTTGGACAAGGTGAGCCAACCTGAGCCAACCAAACGTTCTCTACTGTGAGTATGAATCCGGAGAGATTTTAAAGAGGTTGAAGAGCAGAACAAGGATGTGGCATTGTTCGATATGGTTGTTTACAAAAACAAGGTGGGGGTGAGGGGTGGGGGGTGGCTTGGTTGACTAAACGCCTGCCTGCGGCTCAGGTCATGATCCTAGGGTCCTCAGATGGAACCTGCTTCTCCCGCTCCCTTTGCCCTTCCCCCCGACTCATGCTCTCTGTATCTCAAATAAATGAAATCTTTGAAAAACATTTTAAAAACCTTTTAGAAAAAAGAAAAAGGCACAAAAGAGCTAACAAAAAGACACACTAATCTCTGGTGTTGTTTGTCTTTCCTTTTCGGGAAGATTATCATCATGTCTAGTCACCAGATAGGCCGCCATAAACTGATGGGCTAGATTTCGCCGTCTAAACATAAACCATGAACAATACTCTGAAAATATTCAATGACGGAATCAACAACTTGTTTTTAGCATTAACAACTAGCAAAAAAAAATGCTATTATTATGACCCAAATAAGGATAGTCGTTGGAAGATTTGTTTTCCAATGCCTGAGCACTCTTCCATTTGAAAAAGAACAGCTCATTCGTTATTACTTATATTTTTCCCCCAAATCAAAAGTTGATTCATAGCAGTAAGGAACACTGTATTTACCTAAATAAAATGCAGAAGAGAACTAATTTTCTGAAGATGTCTTCTTTATTTTTTGCATTTGAATGATTTGAGATCTGGAGACTTGCTGACCCTGGAGAAATTGCCCTTCCCAGGCCCTCAAGCTAACCTTTCAAAGTGCAAAGCAACCAATCCAGGGCCTCATCCCCAACTCCCTCCCCTAACAGCTTCCACACTCAGGGCTAAGATCCACCCACCCTAATTACCCCAGGGCCAACTACCACACAATGAAGGACAGCTCCTGTGTACCAGCACCCACTGAAATTCTTGAAACTAACAAATCCTACACCTGCTTACCCTGCCTAGCCTGTTTCTTCCAGTAGAAACCACAATAAGGGCTTTTGATCACATTTTCCCCCTACTCTGTCTGCCTCCTGACACTGGTGCTTCCTGGTCCCCCACCCCTGGTAGCATAGCATGCCCCTTCCTCTTAGAGGGATCTGTGAGTGTAACAAACTATTTTCTATGGCGTTCATCTCCTAATCTATTGGCCTAGCCATACCTACATATTTTTAATAAAAACCTATATTCTACAGGCACCTGGATGGTTCAATAGGTCTGCCTTTGACTCAGGTCATGATCCCAGAGTCCAGGGATCAGGATGGAGCCCTGCGTCCTCAGTGGGGAGTCTATCGCTTCCTTTCCCGTCCACCTTCTCATTCTCTCTCTCTCTCTCTCTCTCTCACTTTTTCTCAAATAAATAAAATCTTTTAAAAAACTAAAACCTATATTATAAAACGTTCCTGAAAATGTCCACTGTGATTTCTCGTTACTTAATAGGAAATTAGAGTTGCAGGCACTATAAATAAGTAATCGAGTTCAATCTAGTTCACCTATTCATTATATTCCAAGGCAAATAAGGGCACTGGTTAAGTTTAATAATATGATACAGGTGGCCTGTGGTGTTCATCTGTCACGGCATGCTTTCCTGCTAAATCCAGATGTGGCCCCAAGACCTCCTGACTGGAACACTCCAGACAGCTTCTATCAGAGAGACCCGTCTTAAAGAGATGAACCTATTTACCACCTACGGACCAGCCCTGCTAGAAGGAGGGCCCAGAGGAGATACAGGACTTGTTTCCACTACTTTAGTCTACATCTCCTTCCTCCTCCCCCCTCACAAAGTAGGGTAGGTGGTGGGGAAGAGAAAGTTAGTGAAGAAAAATAGATTTTTACTGTTTTTTTTCTTTAGGTTCCATGGTACATGAAGCTTCAAATTTCAATATCTAAGTAAATAATTATAGATTGTTTTAAAAAAAACATTCAACTGAGTTTTAAATTTTTTTCAATTTTATTGAAATATAATTGATATATCCAAATCTTTTCTTCTTTTAAGTAAACTTTATGCCCAACATGGGACTCAAACTCATGACCCCAAGATCAAGAGTCGCATGCTCTACCAACTGAGCCAGCCAGATGCCCCAACTGAATGATTCATGAATCAAGCAGCATCCAATTTGTAGAGAGAAAGGAGCTCCAAAGAGCTGTACAAAATGAAAGACTTTGATAGGCAGAAGGGAGTAGGGAAAAGGAAGTTATCCTAGGCAAAGAAGCAGATTGGTTATTGCAAGATTACCTTTCTTTAGGGGGTAGCAGGGGCCTATCAGGCAGATTATGTAACTAGTGCTGATCAGGCGATTCCTGAGTGACTGATTTAAGATTCCATTTCTGGGAGAGCTGAAACTGTAAGTCAAGGTTTGGTGACATGGGGCTTAGTATGAATGATGTCATTTGGGGTCTGTTGTCTTATTTTTAACAATATAATGTACATGTACTACATTTAAAGTTAGAAAAAAATTAAAAACAAATAAAATAAAATATATCTGTTTATTACATAACATGAAGACTTGATAAGCTATTAAAGAATGCAGCCATGCGGCACCTGGGTGACTCTATCCTTAAGCCTCTGCCCTTGGCTCAGGTCATGATCCCAGGGTTCTGGGATTGAGCCCCGCATTGGGCTCCCTGCTTGGCAGGAAGCCTGCTTCTCCCTCTTCCACTTCCCCTGGTTGTGTTCCCTCTCTCACTGTGTCTCTCTCTGTCAAATGAATAAATAAAATCTTTAAAAAAAATTTAAAAAAAAGAATTCAGCCATAACATAATACACACAAATTTTTTACAGTACAGTTCTGTGAATGTATTTTCTCTTCCTTATGGTTTTCTTAATAACATTTTCTTTCCTTCAGCTTACCTTAAGTATATAGTATATAATACATCTAGCATACAAAATATGTGTTAACTGTTTTTTATCAGAAGGCCTCTGGTCAACAGTAAGCTCTTAGTAGTTAAGTTTTGGAGTCAAAACTTAAGTAGTAACTACTTAAGTAGTTAAGTTAAGGGGTCAAAACGTGGATTTTCAACTGCATGTAGGGTTGGCACCCCAACCCCATATTATTGAAGGATCAACTGTATTCGTGGAGATTCATCTACTATGTGCTAGGCCCCTTACCATACTGGGCTAAAACTGTGAGCCACAAAAGATGCTTCTCCTTAGGATACTTATAGTCTAGTGGGTGAGAATAATAAAATAAAAGGATTACACAAATATATGTAAAATGCAACCTCAAAAAACGCTTAGAGAAAAGAATATAATTGGGAAGATTAGGTAAGTCAAGAAAGGTTTTCTTAAGTGATTGAGGTGTCTGTGTTTCCCCATTATATTAGCTAGATTCAAATGATATAGAAAGGAATAGCTTGTGACTCTACCACTGGGTGCCTCATTGTGCACATTCAGTTTTAAAACAGAGTTTTTAAAAAAGATTTTATTTATTTATTTGAGAGAGAGCAGAGCTAGAGAGAGGCATGAGTGGGGCGGGGGCAGAGGAAGAGGGAGAAGCAGACTCCCCATTGAGCAGGGAGCCCAACTCAGGGCTCAATCCCAAGACCCTGAGATCATGACCTGAGCCAAAGTCAGACACTCAACTGACTGAGCCACCCCGGCACCCTTAAAATAGAATTTAACCTCTTCATTCTGTGCTAATAGTTTGTTAACATACCTTCTTAATCTTTATCTTAGGGAATCAGCACCATTCCTTTCCACATCCTTCATCCCTGTTCCCCACTTGTTCACAGCATTCTATTCTGCACTCAGTTCTCTCTATAGACACCACCATCACACACACACACACACACACACACACACACACACACTCCTTCTCCTCTCCCCACCACCGTTCCTTTTCCTGTCCCCAGTCAATTAATAAGAGGAAAATATTCAGTAGTGAATGACCACTACCATTTGCATTTTTATCACCGTTTGCATTTTCAGAGCATATGTAATACTAACATTTGGAAAATGTAAAAATGTGAAATGGTGAACTAGAAACTGCAGATGAGAGCAGGCTAAACATTAAGGAACCTTCTAAGAACTTCTGTTTTATAGATGGTTGGCCTTGGTAGACGGTATTTGGTTGATACCAACTGGGAGACATGGGTTTTGGAACGAATTATATCATATTGTTTAAGAATACTTATGAGATTCATAAAAGATATTTAAAACAATTTCCAGAAAGTTCTTTTCCATGAGAAATCATTCCTAAAACAAAACTCAAGGCAAACATGACTGTGAGATTGCCTGCGATCACTTCATATACAAATACAGATCAGATTACATCATTGCTAAATTACAATGTAAAGAGCCTGGGCTTCACGGGGTTCTAAATAAAGTCTGGCCAGCAACTTGGTTAAACACACACATGTATACACACACAAACAGGCACATGGTTTGTTACTAATCTTCCTCCGAGAGTTAAGAAAATACACACCCTAAGATGTCATACAGTAAGAACTTTACAATTGTTTATACCATATTAGGAAAAAAGCTTATGCTATGATTAACTAGCATGTTTTTCCTTTTCATTTGGTAACCATCATATTGGTTTAGGAAAACATGAAACAATTTAAGTCAATTGCAATTTATTTGATTTCCATGTTGTAGCTACACAACTATAATTCTTTTCAGTTGTGATTAGAAGTAACCTCATTTATACTGTAATAATTCCCTCAAGGAATATTTGTTAGTAGACAAAAAGAAAATCAAAACATCTCGCTTTTTTATTTGTTAACACAATATAGTATTAGAATTTAATGGCAGGACATTTTTAATGCTTTTATTAGAGGCTTTACTATATTTTGACATGAAGGAAGTTTGAGGTACTTTCATTTAGAGATACTAGAAGAAAGAAATCATTACTGATTGATCATTTATGAGGTGCCAGACTGTGTTCTGGACATTAACATGTCAGACCTCATTTAATTAGCATGAACACTGTACCAAACCAAATGAAGAACCAGTTATTGTTAATACTATTATTGCTTTTTTTTGGAAGATTTTATTTATTTATGAGAGTGAGAGAGAGCAGGGGTGAGGAGCAGAGGGAGAGGGGCAAGCAGACTCCACACTGAGCGTGGAGCCCCACTAGGGACTCAATCTCAGGATCCCGAGATCATGACCTGAGCTAAAATCAAAAGTTTAATGCTCAGCGGACTAAGCCACCCAGACAATCCCTATTATTATTCTTTTTAAAGACAAAATTTTCTACTTTTTAAAAAATGTTAGACAGAGTTTGCATGTGCAAACGTGGGGGGTAGAGGGAAAAAGAGAGAGAACCCCAAGCAGGCTCCGCCCACCAAGGGGCTTGAGGCAGGGCTCAATCCCATGACCTGGAGACCATGATTCCAGCCACATCAAGGCACCCAGGTGTCCCCGTTAATACTATTGTTTCCGGCCCCCGAATCGGGCTCCCTGCTCGGCGGGGAGCCGGCTTCTCCCTCTCCCTGCCACTCTGCCTACTTGTACTCTCTATCTCTCCATCAAATAAATAAATAAAATCTTAAAAAAAATACTAAGTTTCCAATCATTCTTTTTGTTCTCATAATTTTCCTTTTTTTACTCATCTGTTGTTTCACGGGTGTGTTAGTTCTATACTATGTCTCTGTCGTCGTGTGTCATTTTGTCTTTACTTTTTTTTTTAGAGATATATTTATTTATTTATTTGACAGAGAGAGAGACAGCAAGAGAGGAAACGCAAGGGGGTGAGTGGGAGAGGGAGAAGCAGGCTTCCCACAGAGCAGGGAGCCCGATGCGGGGCTTGATCCCAGGGCCCTGAGATCATGACCTGAGCTGCAGGCAGAGGCTTTAACCCACTGAGTCACCCCAGGCGCCCCTATCCAAGTGCTTCTTATAAACACTTTCAAACAATCCTGATGCTTTACCTTTCTTTTTCAGAGATTCCTGGTTTTTAAAGTTTAGGTCTTATTATTATTTAGATCAGGAGATAATTGCCATTGAAACGATAGTTTGTTATTCACAATGATAGTTATTCACCATTTCCAGAATGAAGCCTGCCACACCACAGAGAGCCACAGAGGAAGCTCCAGGGTTGGGCAGATGACAGAGGGAGCCAGGGAAAAATAGCCTTTACAGCAATTTCATGAGAGGACTGGGAGTGGCGGGGTAAACCAGGCAAAGGATTGGCTAGTTTAAATAATCTCAGCGGGCTCTGGAGCATAGGGGCTATCCTTAAGTGTCCATACCTGGCCTGGGATGACTGGGGCAGTAGAATACTGACCCAGAATGTAAGAACCCCTTGGAAGTGGTGGGGAGAGGAGCCCTGGGAGGGGCGGTCTCCCCATTATCAGTAAGGCCTCAGATGTCAAAACATCAGATTAAAAAGGTCATTCTTCATACATTTGGCAGTGCCAATTTCTGAGCCTCTGGGAGGTCTGTGAGACAATATGGCTCCCTTCTGGGTTCTTCCTCTTCCTGTTGATGGTTCTGCTTTTTTTTTTTTTTTTTAAGATTTTATTTATTTATTTGACAGACAGAGATCACAAGTAGGCAGAGAGGCAGGCAGAGAGAGAGAGAGAGAGGAGGAAGCAGGCTCCCAGCGGAGCAAAGAGCCCGATGTGGGGCTTGATCTCAGGACCCTGGGATCATGACCTGAGCCGAAGGCAGAGGCTTTAACCCACTGAGCCACTCAGGCGCCCCTGGTTCTGCTTTTCTGGACATAATATGATTTGACAAGTGAGGACTTATCCCAATCCATCCACTCTCCAGCTTCCACAACTTTTTGTTGTTGTTCTCTCCCTGTTCTCTTTGAAGATGCCTGTTTAAACATCCTGGAAGTTCATTTTAATGGAATTTGGAGAGGTAGCTGAGTTGAATGCTTGCATTCAATCCACCATCTTCAATAGATAATCACAAAATAAGTACCAATACTTTTTCCTCTTACTTTGAAAGAAGGGAATATTTAACCACTAAACTCCACCCCACCCCACACCTGCCCAAAACAGGATATATACAAGGCCATATAACTATCTTAAAATATTTGAAGGGCTACTGCCTAGAAGAAAGAATAAACTTACCTTGAGCTCCTCCAGAGTCCATAACGAAGAACAATGAGTAGATGTTTTGGAGAGAGATTTTAGCTCAGTAGAAGAAAAATATTAGAGTAGTCTAAAAGTGTAACCTGCTGCCTCATGAAATAAAGAGCTTTCCATCATGAAACACATGTATTCACTCACAAGCCTCTACCAAGTGCCCATTACAACCAACATAGTTCCCCCTGATCTCAAGCTGCTCATGGTCTGATGGAAGGACTGGAATGTCTGAGCCCAAAGATTCCTGAAATCCCAGGTCTTCCTGTTATACTCACCATAGGATTTCTATTTCTCTTCTGGAGCACTTATAATTCCTTGCTTAATGTCTGTCTTCTCTTTGGTCTCTGAGCTCCAATAAGGGCAAGAACTGTGTCTTTATCAATCATTACTTTACCACTTAGACTTAGGATGGTGCCTGGTACATTATAGGTGCTCTGAAGCAGACCGAAATTTAAACAACAGATTAAGGAGTGGTATGACGTAAATACAATCATGTCACTAGGGGAGAATTCTAGAAGTAGAATTAAGTGAGGACACTTAAGTTAGCCTGGGATGATAAGGGAGGACTTCCTGAGGGGTGATGTCACTGCAATGAACTCTTAAAGAACATTAAAGAGATAGTAAGGCGGGGTGCTGGGTGACTCAGTCGGGTAAGCATTTGCCTTTGGCTGGGGTCATGATCCTGGGGTCCTGGGATCGAGTCCTGTGTCAGGCTCGCTGCTCAGTGGGAAGCCTGCTGCTCCCTTCCCCCTGCTCTTCACCACCCTCACACAGCTCCCCCAACCCCACTCATGTGCATGCTCTGGACTCTCTCTCAAATAAATAAATAAAATCCCTTAAAAAAAAATAAGGTAGGAAGGAGAGTAGGAGAATTCTAGGAGAAATAGAATGATCAAAGTCCCAGAGACATTAAATAACATGATGCAATCTGTGAACTATAACCTATTCTCTATAGCAGATTAACAAGGAGCACATTGAGGGATATAGAGTGAAGACCAGAGAGCAAGATCAAGGCAAGGTCATACTAAAGAGTCTGACAGAATGGCAATAAATTTTACGCAAGCCTTTGAAGCAGAAGGTTTTATAATTTAATTTAGAAAGATCATTCTGGCAGCAATGTGCAGGATGCATGAGAGATGGAGGTAGAGGCAAGGAGACCAGTTGGAAATGTGGAAGGTAGAACAAAACTAGAACATGAACACAATTCTTCCAAATTCCTTGCCACTTTATAGCAAAGATTGCCTTTCCTCTGGTTTCCAATAACAGGTTCCTCATTCCTGTCTGAGACCTCACCAGAATGGCCTTCACCATCCATATTTCTTTCCGAATTACTTGGGTATTCTGTAATTGGATGGAAGCTTCTTCTCCAGCTCTCCTCATTTCTTTCTGAGTTCTCACCAGAATCGCCCTTAGTGGTCCATTCCCAGCAACATGGGGTTTCCTCTCATGCACCTCACAAAACTTTCTCTGCCCATTACCCAATTCCAAAGCCACTTTCACATTTTTATGTATCAGTTACAGCAGCACCCCACTTCTCAGTACCCATTTTCTGTCTTAGTTCTTTGGGGCTGCTCTGTGAAAACACCGTAGAATCCAGAGGATAAATGGCTTATAAACAACAGATATTTAATTCTCACGGTTCTGGGGGCTGGGAAGTTCAAGATCAAGTAAGTTTGGTGTCCAGTGAGAACCTGCTTCCTGGTTCATGGACAGGCACCTTTTGCTGTGTCCTCAACATGGCAGAAAGGGCAAGTGAGCACTCTGGAGTCTCCGTTATAAGGGAACAAATCTCATTCATGAGGGCCCTGCTCTCATGACCCAGTCACCTATCACAGGCTCTACCCTAATACATCACATAGGAGATGAGGATTTCAACATATGAATGTGAGGGTGGAGGGGAGCAGACACAAACAATCAGAGCCTCCGCAATCTATTAGTCAAAAATAGAATCCACCATATCTCTTGCCATGCTATCTGCCCCCTGCTATTATTCATGGAATTACTCTTCACTACAAACCCGCAAACTTCTCCAGGGTTACTTCCTGACTCTCATCATTAGCAGAGACATTCACTGCTCATGCCTTCACCTCCTACCGCATTACGATCTGGTTCAGGGCGACGGTTTAGCTCACTTCCTTACATGCGAACCACTGGCACTAACTCAGCTCATGTCAACAGATGGGCTCTGCGTGTTGTCATAGTTTAAAGTTTGGTATCTTTTATCACCTAGGCGCACAAAATATAGTTTTGATCAAAGAAAATAGTTTCTTTCAAGGTCTAAGCATCACTGGTTTAAAAAAAAACGATGTTATTATTTACAGTGTTTGGTATGCAGAAGGCAGTCAACAACTATATGATACATGAAAGGACATTTAGGTCAGGAAATCAATACAAAAGGCCCAAGATGGCAAACTGTGGGTATGTTCTAGAAATGGTAATGGTCAAAATACCGGATACATGAAAGCCCACAGGAAGAAGGTGAGCTACAGTGAAACGCTGGGGAGTCCTGAATGCTCAGATGAGACTTTACAATTAGCACCTGAGGGTTCACAGAACCATTAAGATTTGGTTATAATCAGATATCTTCTCAGGAAAGATAATTCTGAAATAATTCCATTTCAGGTGGGTGTTTTCAAATGTCATTGAAATGACCAGTAGAATATACACATAGCAACAATTCTGTTTCAGAGATGGAAAAAGGGAAGGTGTAGGCCAGAGCAAATTTCTACAAGACAAGACTAGAGTGGTGGTGGGCGGATGGGGGAGGGGGGGTGAGTAATGAGCAGCCTGAAATTCAATAAATGAATAAGGAAAAGCCTGCTTGGTAAATAAGGAATGGTGTCCATGACAGAACCCAAACCCCCACACGGCGGTAGCAGGGCCCCAGGTCTGTCTGCCAGAGGAGCAGCTCATTCAGCTTGCCCTTGGGAAGAGGAGCACATAGGAGACTGATGCAGTAAAGCTCTAAAAGGATTGGTGCCTGTTGCCAGGGTGACTGTGGGAAGGTGGGGGTGGGGCAGTACCAAGGAACAGACCTTGAGTAGCAACCTACTGTCACCATCAGTGAAATTCTCTGACAGCTTCCTCCCTACTTCAAACAAACTGTTTATACTTGAAATCTTGCAAAATCCCCAAAGAAAATACAATCTTTTACCCCTTCTTTAAGACCAAAAGATTTGCCCAAGGATCCAGATAATCTCCAACATAACTTACTTGAAATCCCAATACTGGACCAATATAGATACTCTGTTAGGATGAACCACTAGAGAAGTTAACAAATTTCAAAGTTTACTGGCAAATACACACACACACACACACACACACGAGTAAATCAAGTGATACTATGATGTTCCTAAACAGGAAGACTCAGTATGACAAAGATGACAATTCACTCCCAAATAATCTATATTTATGCAACCCCAACCAAAATCCTAAAGGTTTTGTGTGAAGCATTCCATCAGATTTTCCTTTACTCCCTGAAGCCCCGCACTCCTTCCTCAGGAAAGGAATTAGGAGCAAGCCCTACATGGCCTCCTTTGATCTGGTTCCATATATACCATGTGGGAGAAATTCCTTGAAGTTTGTGCCATGTGGATGGTATTTTCATAACCCAGTATTAATGCAAGTTGTTTTAATTATCAATTGATATGTAATACACAACTCCAAAATTTAGTAACTTAAAGCAATAATCATTTTTGCAACTTGGGCAGGGCTCAGTGGGGCAGCTTATCTCTGCTTCATATGCCCTAGTGAAGTTGGTTTGAATGAGGCTGGGGGATCTATTTCCGAGATGGCACCAGGTTGGCGCTGGCTGACACATGGGAGCTCAGCTGGGACTGTTAGCTGGGGCCCTATATCTTTTGCTATAGGGGCCTTTCTACTTGAGTCAACTTTCTTCAGAGAATGGCCACTAGGTTTCAGAAGGAGGAAGCAGA
>PISX010005249.1:0-110096 GCA_004024625.1 Mellivora capensis
TAGGCAGTAACCTCTTCGATATCAGCCACAGCAACTTCTTTCAAGATATGTCTCCAAAGGCAAAGGAAACAAAAGCGAAAATGAACTTTTGGGACTTCATCAAGATCAAAAGCTTCTGCACAGCAAAGGAAACAGTCAACAAAACAAAGAGGCAACCCACAGAATGGGAGAAGATATTTGCAAATGACAGTACAGACAACAGGTTGATATCCAGGATCTATAAAGAACTTCTCAAACTCAACACACACAAAACAGATAATCATGTCAAAAAATGGGCAGAAGATATGAACAGACACTTCTCCAATGAAGACATACAAATGGCAATCAGACACATGAAAAAATGTTCGTCATCACTAGCCATCAGGGAGATTCTAATTAAAACCACATTGAGGGCGCCTGGGTGGCTCAGTGGGTTAAGCCGCTGCCTTCAGCTCAGGTCATGATCTCAGGGTCCTGGGATCGAGTCCCACATCAGGCTCTCTGCTTGGCAGGGAGTCTTGCTTCCCCCTCTCTCTCCCTCTGCCTGCCTCTCTGCCTACTTGTGATCTCTCTCTCTGTCAAATAAATAAATAAATAAAATCTTTAAAAAAAATACAAAAAAATAAAACCACATTGAGATACCACCTTACACCAGTTAGAATGGCCCAAATTAGCAAGACAGGGAACAACGTGTGTTGGAGAAGATGTGGAGAAAGGGGAACCCTCTTACACTGTTGGTGGGAATGCAAGTTGGTGCAGCCACTTTATTTTACTTTTTACTTTACTATTTTATCTTATTTTATTTTATTTTAGAGTTCCATTTTATAGGGGCATAGAATTACAGCCACAGTTTACCAGACCAAACACAGTACCTGAAGAAACTGTCTTACCGATACAGTCATTCTCACAAGTCTCTTAACCAATATGTACAAGTTGGATGAACAGGCAGCTGTCACTAATTATAAATACATTCTCATTGGTTTTGCCTTGAATTTGATAAGCCTAGAAATTTAGAAATTTTACCATGCCAGTATAACCCAAAGCATGGCTTCCTCATTTTCACTGCTTTAGGGAAAAAAAACAAAAACAAAAAAGCTTTGGCAAATACAACTGTCAGAAGCAAAAGTAAAATCTCCTACCATTGATGCCTCTGCCAGTACACACTGACCTCACAGCATTCTGCCCCATGCTTTAGATTTTTAAGATTCTATCACCATAAATTCCAGAACTCATAGGCTCTGGTTGCCCCCCAAAATTGCAAAATGCCCTTCTTTTTCTCTAACTTCACTTTGGCAGTACCAATAGGATTTGGCACCCTTCCAGGGGCTACCCCTTCTCCTTCATGTTTATGCTCTAAAGTATTTTAGAGATAATGTAACCCATAGGTTTCTGATTCCTCTAGCCTTATGTCATCAAAATATTGTTTGCTTAGAATTATTTGACACCGAAGTTGTCTTACCAAACACGATCTTCCACCATTTCTCTTTACAATGGAAGGAGGGATTTTATAGGTCTTACACAGTATCTAAGGGGGAAAAGTAGTTTTGACTTTAAATTACTGTAACTCACAGCCTCCCAATACCTCTATTTTTAAACACATCTACTTAATCTGCTCAGGTTGCTGTAAGAAAATGCCATAGACAGGGCATCTTAGACAACAGGCATTTACTTCTAACAGTTCTATGGGCTGCGAAGTCCAAGCTCAAGGTGCTGGCAGATTCAGATATTGGCAAAGGTCCTCTTCCCAGGTTATGGGCAGCAGGCTTCTTCCTGGGTGCTCACATGGTCTTTCCTGCATGCATGTACATGAAGAAGGAGAAATAGGGAGTTCTCTCTCTTCTTCTTATAGGCTTTAATATCATGATAAGTTTTATACCCTCATGACCTGACATAAATCTAATTACTTCCCAAAGGCTCCATCTCCCAAAACTATCACATTAGGGATTACAGTTTCAACATATGAATTGAGGTGAGGTGGGTTGGGGGGGAGCAACCACTGAACCATGAGCCACATTCAGTCCATAATATCCATGATACACTAAATAATATTACATTTTGGCTTGCACAGCCTGAGCAACACCGCAAATATCATCACACCTATCCTGAGGGTGAGTGAAAAGACTTCAGCTCCCATGTGATCATACTGCTACGCTATCTCAAGAGGGTAATATCATGGGCAGTGAGAAAAACATTTGACAAAGCATAACTGAGACATGCCTGATCAGCATCTCCCTTGTTCTACCATTGGATAAATGACTGGCTTTGCACATAAGCCTTGTAGGGCACATTGAGAGTCAAGATCAACAAAATGGCAAATTACCACATCTCAGATAGAGATTCAGTTTATAGAAAGGAAAGGGATGCTTACTGTCTATTATATATAAGACATGGGTATTCTAAGATGAAGGTTTCTGTCCTGTCATGGAAACCTCTGTTAGTTCTGATATCACCTTACTCAATCTTGTTGTCTTTTAAGAATACAGGCTTAAGAAACCAGTGAAAATGCTAATATTCTACCTAATGCAATAGCTGTGAGAAGGATGAACAAAAGGACATATGTGATCAAATTATAACAAAAAGTCAATTGTAGGATCTAAATGGTTAAGTGGATGTTTATGTGTATGTTCACTGGGCAATTCTTTCCATTTTTCTAGTTGACTGACAATATATGTAATAAAATACTGGTTAAGTATTTTTTAAAAGATTTTATTTATTATTTGGCAGAGAGAGACACAGCGGGAGAGGGAACACAAGCAGGGGGAGGGGAAGAGGGAGAAGCAGGTCTCCCACTGAGCAGGGAGCCCAATGTGGGGCCTGATCCCAGGACTGGGATTGTCACCTAAGCCGAAGGCAGACACTTCATGACTAAGCCACTCAGGTGCCCCTGGTTAAGTATTTTTTAATTCAAGGAAATTAGCAAGACACATTTTGGTTACCTCAGCCCTTGAGTAATACCCATTATTCATAGTCACTCACTCTTTTATTAATGATCACATTCCCAGGTACCCCAAACTTGACTGGTATTTAAGTTGCATCCCTCAAAATGTGCCTAGCCATGAGCCTATTTCTCTACTTCAAAACTTCTCCATATTATATTCCATTCTTGCCCAGCAATTTTGAGAGCTGTAACATCTGGACTGAATCTGATGGAAAGCATCTAAGGTGTGCTCAAGAGGAAAGAACAATGAACTTTATGTCAGAGAACCACCGCTCTCACCATAGTAGTCCCACATCTTTGGCAAATAGCCCCTGTTTACTGAGTACCAAGTTGTTTGTTAAAGTCATCTTAACATATTTACTCCTCACAACAACCCTATTATTCCGATCTTACCGATGAGAAAAGGTGAGTCAGAAAAAGTAAGTATCTTGCTCAAGGTTCTAAGATGTAGCCAAGATTTGAAACCCAATCTGTCACACTTCAAAGCCTCAAACTGTAACCCCTTGTTTGTATTGTCTTCCAATCCCATTTACCTCTTTGAGTCTTTGTTCCTACAACTATCCTATTTCACATGGATTTGTTTTTAGTGACAAATAAAAAATATAGTTGAGTAAGTGTATTTTAAATAGTAAAGAACTTGGGGTGCCTGGGTGGCTCAGTTGGTTGCGGGTCTGACTCTCAATTTTGGCTCAAGATATGATCTCAAGGTAATGATCTCAGGGTTGTGGAATCAAGCCTCATCCAGCATGGAGCCTCCTTAAGATTCTCTCCCTTTCTCCCCTTCTCCCCAACATCTCACTCTAAAAATAACAAACTAACTAGTGAAGAACTCTATAAATGCAAATACAAATATCATCAAGGGGTAAAGAATCTCTGAACTGGTTTTGACAGGTAAATTGGGCATTGTATCTCATGACAGGGAAGCCTCAGAAAACATGTCCTTATTTAACCATTAGACATCTATTCCTTTGACATTCCCAAATAGTGGGAGTATACTCATATTGAGTTGCATTAACTCTAAAGCTCACAATTATTAGATTCTCTTTAAAACCATGTCTTGATAATGGAGAGAAACCATAAAGAGACAGGATACTTATAAAAACACAGAGAAGCCAGAAGAACTGCAAAAAAACTTTTTTCCACAATCATAATAATACTGTGACTCACCTGACTTGTGAATCCCAATATGTATTCTGTTTCCAACCATAGGACAATTTCAGTTTAACAGAACAATGTGAAGATTATAGTTCCTTAACTCAGTGGTTCCCCAAGCTTAAGCTTTAACAAAAATCAACATTTAAAACAAAGAAAAGATATTCTTGGGTCTTGAGTCCATTTCTAGGAGATTTTATTTTATTTTTTAAAATATTTTATTTATTTATTTGACAGAGATCACGAGTAGGCAGAGAGGCAGGTAGGCAGAGAGAGGGAGGGGGAAGCAGGCTCCCTGATGAGCAGAGAGCCCGAGGGGGGCCCCAATCCCAGGACTCTTAGATCATGACCTGAGCCCAAGGCAGGCTTAACCCACTGAGCCACTCAGGTTCCCCTCTAGGAGATTTTAAAGAGTGAGCTGGTAGCACTTGAGCAATGGAGTTTTAGAAACTTATACTAAGAGATTTTGATAAATATATTTAAAGACCAATGCCCTGAACCAAAGAAATATGTTTCCAAAAAAATCTTTTTCTGGATATCATATCAGGCTTGGTAGGAGAAATATTTGGTGGTAAGAAAATGCTTCAAATTTACTACACTGATTGCCCTCCCAAAACACATACACTTAGCTTACTTATACAGTAAGTTTTCTTGGCCCTCAGTGAATTAGATCAAACTAATTAAACATACTATGTCAAAAGCTTATAGAGACTATTAATTTGGCTATCCAAGTGTTAACTGTATCTACTATTACAGAAAAAATATATATAAGCTGTCCAAAAAGACCATTTTTAAAAATAGCTAAGACTTCTTAAGTTGCTATAACTTCTTCCTTGCAAAAGCTTTTCTCTGGTGGAAAAATGTAATAGTGGTAATTTACTTTGTATATTAACAAAAAAGGGTAGCTAGTAGGACTATTTAATGGTTTTGAGCGTAACTCTAATTTTTGTATCAGAAAACTGATGAATGCCTTTTTTTGGAGACATTATTCTGCTTATTTATATTGTTTAAGTCACTTGTATACACAGAGGAAGCAAAGAATGGCTTTTCCATGCTTACGTTTCTGCAGTCTGTTACAGATGAAAAATAGTTTAATTTTGTGTGCTCAGAATAAAAGAGGTTAGAAGGTTACAAATCATGTTTGTAGAAGGTATTACAGCATCTCTCTAGTCAATTGGAAAATTAAACTTACTGATGCATTGACCAAATCAAAACAACGTGCTTATTTTTTTTCTCTAGAAAATTTCCAGCCCAAACAGCAATTTGGCTTCCTATTCCTTCACTTAGAAAATACATTTTGATTTACCACAA
This sequence comes from Mellivora capensis, assembly GCA_004024625.1. Lineage (NCBI taxonomy): Eukaryota > Metazoa > Chordata > Mammalia > Carnivora > Mustelidae > Mellivora > Mellivora capensis. Next base: position 5,381 of record PISX010005249.1, read on the forward strand.
GTGTCTAATTTAATCAGAGGTACAAACATATAAAGGGTGTCTGGTTCTTGTTTCATTGTGTTTTTGGAATATAAATGAGAAACAGTGAGAAATGTACTTTTTGAAGACATCTACTGTATATTTTCCCAGCACTGTTTATAAATTTTAAACTCTTTTGGAACAGTTATCTAAACTGTAAAAAGTTCTGATAACTAAATAAAAAAATCAGATTGAAAAAAAAAAGTCATGTCATCCTCAAAGAAGAGATGAAGTGGCATGAATCCTGAAGTGTTTAGAGTGGAAAATATGAGGGTACAGAGAGTCACAAATATTCTCCTATTCTTGTGCTTAAAAATGAAAAACATAAAATTTTAAGTCATAGTTCTTACATCTTTTCAAAGAGGATCATTATTCAATGGTCACCTAGGAAGTGATCAATAAAAATCTCAATGCAAAAACAGTTAGACTTTCCCCCCCACCAATCCGGTGATGAATTTGAGAACAATGCAAGTAAGGCTTTTATTCCACAACAGCCATCTGTAAAAGAGTTTGTGCCAGGGTCTCCCTTTATGTGTACCCTCTGTGTTACACAGAACTGAACACAGCTCTGAAGCAAATGCTTATTTCAGAAACGATTTACTGGCAGGTATGTTTGCATAAAAAAATCAGAGTATACAGAATCGCTTATTCTATCAACAAGAGATGCTCTAAATGGGTCTCTATGCCATTAATATTACACTAAGATGCTATCAGATGGGCCAATATTTGTAAGTTTTTGGCGAGGCTGTGAAGAAACTGGTGTTCTCACACAAGGCAAATGAGTATATAAAATGGATCAATGCCACTGTAATGGAATTTTGCAATAACTATCAAACATACATATTCATTTTCCCTTTGTGGTCTCCTTAAAAAACTATTTTAGATATGTACTGCCAAAAAATAATAAAGAATATATGGACAAGGCTATTTATTGTTGCCAAAGACTGAGATAATCCATATGTCCGACAATGGTGAACAGCCTGAGTACACGATGATCCATCCCACAATGTATTTTGCAACTGTAACTGAACAAAGCAGATCTCGATATGCTTCTTCAAACTGACCCCATGATATATTAATAAATGAAAAAATGTACAAGATTATGTTCACTGCAGCAATTTTTGCAAAGAAAAGGAGGCAAGATTATATGTGTAAATACACACACAAATATTTTTTCCCAAAATGAAACAACTGAACTTTGAAAATAAGAATTAATAAAAATGTTCAGTTACATGGGGAAGGAGAGAAGTAGGTGGGTATACACATGGGGTATATTAAAGCAAATTCTCTCTTACTTTAGATCTTTGACTTTAGATGTAAATGTTTTATCTAAGTAATAAACGTGCTCAAAATTTCAAGAAGCAAAGCTTAGAAATTGAAAATAATTAACAAATAGGCTTAAATGAATTTCCTACTAATGGAATACCAAAAAAGCCTTCTTTCTAGTTATTTTAAATAGACTATTTTGTATGTTTGTCCCTAAAGGACATAACCGAAGGACAAAAAGAGCCACAAAGTAGTTTAAAACTGTCCAAGATTAAATTACTTTGTTTTTAGAGAGAATATAGCGGATAAGTAATTACTTTAATGTCATTAGGAACCAAAATTTTCATTATAAGTAAAAAATATTTTTTAAAAATCCAAGAAGCAAAAACGCTATAATATTTATTTTTATTTGCAAGTATCAGTATAAGTTCATATATATGTGTGTGTGTGTGCATTACTTTCTATTCTAATAATATACCAAATTCATAGAAAAAGCCAAGTATAGGACAAGGAAATCCCATCAACTTTTTACAATTCCCCATATTTTTTTTTAAAGAAAGAAAAGTATTTCTTTCTTTAATATAGTTCTTTCCACATATGAAAGAAAAATAGTTCTTTCCACTAAAATGGCCTACAAACATTGACACTCTCCTAGCAATGTAAATCCGAGCACCTGGAGTGTGATTCCTAAAATTAAATCAGAACTTTTTAAAGAAATAGCTAATCCCAGGTTTGGGTCAGAAAATGTACATGATGAAGTTAGCACAGCTTATCTTGCCTAAAAACAAAAGGTTACCAGACTAACAAGGTCACAGGATATTTAAATATGGAAACAAATGATCAGTCTAAAGGGTTTAACACAACAAATACATTTCTGAAAGCTCATAAAGCCAAGATCTCATTGTAATATTCCAAAAAGGAAAACAGACTTGTGGGTCATCCTTACTAAGATACCTCATGGGGCACCTGGGTGGTTCAGTGGGTTAAAGCCTCTAGCTTCGGCTCAGAGCATGATCTCAGGTTCCTGGGATCGTGCTCCACATTGGGCTCCCGGCTCATCAGGGAGCCTGCTTCTCCCTCTCCCTCTGCCATTCCCCCCTCACCCCTGCTTGTGCTCTCATGCTGTATCCTCTATCAAGTAAGTAAATTGTAAGGACCGATTTAGCCAGAGTGACTCCATCTTGGTTAAAGCCATTTTGTTGTTTGTGCAGTAAAACTTAAACTGACCCTGCCCCCCTCCCCCCACAGAAACTTACTTAGAAGCAAGTCTGGGAAACCAGTAAAATATGGTCAGCTAGTTCCTAATAACAGAGCCCAGAATACAAGGCCAGGTTGGCCAGTTCTTGATAACAGAGCCCAGAATACAAGGACGAGTCGGGCCAGGTGGAGACATCCAATCAGTAAGAAACACACATACTTCTTCCCTAGCGACAAAAGAATGTAAACCCCGTCGTTTGGGTGCCAACCTTTAGCACCAATTCTGACCAGAGTAATAGGTTAAGTCAAACAGCTACTATAGGGTAAATTGTAATTCAATTGGCCACCTGCGTGTGACCTAACATGACTACAATCTCATTGGCCACCTATGTGTGGCCAAACTTTTGGTAGTCTGTAAGATGGGGAGGGATCGCCCTCTTTGGAGGCGGCCCTGACCGGTCAATCAATCAATTCCTGAGCCTGTAAGCTGGGGGTGGTCACTCTCTTCAGAGATGGCTCCGGCCGGTCAGTCTGACTTCCAATGCTTAGCATAGAATAGAGCTTTGCATAACTTTCACCTTGTCTCAGTCTCGTTCCCCTGGCCAGTCTGACTTCTAATACTTATCATAAAATAAAGCTTTAAATAACTTTCATTGTATCTCAGTCTCGTTTAATAACGGACCTAACATAAATAAAATTTTTTTAAAAAGATACCAATTCATTAATCTGAAAATTACCAGCATAGAACCAAGCCTTTACCCTACCCTTCCTAAATTAATGCACTAGCTGATTAGCTAACTGAATATATAGTGAGAGGAAATTCTTCTTTATAAATATTAAATGCAGGAGAAATAATATATTTAGGAAATTTCCATTTTGTAGTCCTGATAAGATCATCAATTAAGAAAGTTTTGTCATCAGCAACTACAATCATTAGATTGATCGTTGATATGGACCTTCATATAGATGGGTCAATCTGATACCAGTCATGATATGTTAACCTAAGTGTTGATAGCACTATCTTGGAAGTACCTTTGCCCTTTTCCCACTCTCCCAAAATTCAACTTGAACCTAATCAATTCTCTATATCTAATTATGGCTTTATGAAATATTACAATGATGGAAAATAAAAGTTAAATGGCATTAAGAGAATTAAATATGGGCCGGTCTCCAGATTTAAAAAATCACATGCTTTTTTCAACAGACAAATGGAAAGGAAAAGGGGGGGACTGTTAGATTTAAAAAGAATATAAGACATCTGATGCAAATCTACTGTTTGACCTTGTTTAGATTCTTTTTTTTTAAAGATTTTTAAATTACTATTTATTTATTTGACAAACAGATCAAAAGTAGGCAGAGAGGCAGGCAGAGAGAGAGAGGGGAGGAGGAAGCAGACTCCCTGCTGAGCAGAGAGCCCGATGTGGGACTCGATCCCAGAACCCTGGGATCATGACCTGAGTCAAAGGCAGAGGCTTTAATCCACTGAGCCACCCAGGTGACCCCCCTTGTTTAGATTCTAATTCAAACAATCAACTGTTAAAAAAAAACAACTGTTCATTAGATGCTATTAAGGAATTAAATTATTATATATTGTGTGATAACGACATTGTTATTATTTGGGGTTTTTATTTTTAGAGAAAGAAAGAGAGCCTGTGCTTGGGGAGGGGAGGGACAGAAGGAGAGGGAGAAAGAGAATCTCAAGCAGGCTCCACTCTCAGCACAGAGCCCCACTCAGGGCTGGATCCCATAACCCTGAGATCATCATCAGAGGAGAAATCAAAAGTCCCATGTTCAACTGCCTGAGGCATTCAGGTGCCCTGGCATTGTTATTATGTTAAAACAAAAGTATTGTTATGTTGCAAATACATATAGTTGCAAATACATATTCGATTGAAATACAATGTTTCAGATTGTTTTTACCGTATTTCAGGCAAAAAGGATTGTGTTTGTGATGGATGAGAGGTAAGAATGGCAGAAGGTTGGTAATTTTGAGACAGGGTAATGAGTTGAGTGGTAATGGTGTTTATTACTATATTCTTTCCACTTTTGCATATATATGAAATTTTCCATAAAAAAAAAATAATAATAATGTATGTGACTAATGACTCCATCATTTTAATCACTGATTTTAGGTCCAATTAAATTAATAAATAAGATAATAACAAATAAGATAATAAATAAGAAATAAGAAATAAAATCAGAAATAAGAAATTAAATAAGAAATAAGAACTCCATTATTGCATCTTATAGAGCAACGTATGAGATGAAATAATGACACACAACAACACACACTGAGAGCATTAGGTGGCAGACTTGTAGGGACAGAGTAGGGTATCAGGAGCACATGCATTTTTAAAATCAAGAATAGAGTTAAGACAGTAATTCTGTGTTTAATAGGAAGGTGAGTGTAATTGGACAGGGTAAAAAGCATAAAAGAAGCAGATAGGAGGGGCACCTGCGTGGCTCAGTGGGTTGGGCCGCTGCCTTCGGCTCAGGTCATGATCTCAGGGTCCTGGGATCGAGTCCCGCATCGGGCTCTCTGCTCAGCAGGGAGCCTGCTTCCCTCTCTCTCTTTCTCTCTGCCTGCCTCTCTGTCTACTTGTGATCTCTCTCTGTCAAATAAATAAATAAAATCTTAAAAAAAAAAAAAAAGAAGCAGATAGGAAAAACAAAGTCTGTCAAAACGCAATAATCCTAGAATAAATAATCCCAAGGGAATAAATAAAAATGAACTGCAGAAGAACCTAACTGGTTTCAAAAGCTTTCCCCATAGTGGGGGGGTGGGAGGGGAGCTAAATCAATTCTATATTTAGTGAATACTGTAATTTAATTTTACATTTGAAATCAGTTTTGTCAAAACTACTCAGCAATTATAAAATGGAAAGAACAAGTCAGAGGCACTAAGATGTTTCAAGTCTTGAAGTTCACACATCTAAGCATGTATCAGATGTTGGATGACAGATTAATCTGCTTATCCTCTCTGGGCATGCATTTTTTCATCTGCCAAATGAAGGTTTTAAATCAAATGATCTCTTAAGTGTTTTAGAACTGACATTCTGTAATTAGATGACCAAGTTTATTTTTTTTCACCTCTCCAAAATTCCCCAATCTTTTACACAGTTTTAGACTAGAAGAGTCTGTATCCAACCCTGTCCCCTCTCCTCCATCTCTAAACATTCTTTCACTAACCACCCCCACCACCAACACACATTCTGGCCGCATGGGTGAATGCCAGAGGCAGGATGCTGGGAAGCAATTTATAATTATATATACTGCTGCTGTCACCTTGGAGAAAAAGACAATTTATAATAAACAATGGGCCTCTTAAAATTATCAAAGCAGTGGTCCTCAGCTCACAGGTCAGTTCTCCAGAGAATCACTGATGGCTTCAAGGGTCTGGCTAACATTTGCATCCTGTGTTGCTCCTCATAAAGTTCCTTCTCATCTCTTCCCCTGGATTCTGTAAGGGCCACCCTAGGAAATGCCAGGGCAAATTATTCTAACGAATAAATGATGAACTGCAGAAAGGAAGACTTCAGTTTGGCAAGTAAGATGAAAAACAATGGTGTAGTAAGTCAATGTCAGGCAGAAACAAAAGATGTGGAAAGCAAACCAGGCAAAGATATTTAGAGAAACAGAGTAAGTTATTTTCTTTTTGCATTTAGTCACTAATGGGCAGGGCAGTGTAAGCGTAATAGGAAAAAACAAAACAAAACAAAAACAAAAACAAAACACTGAATTTGACACCTGAAGATATGTGTTCAAATTGAAATTTTGTCATGTATTCTATTTCTGACTCTGAGATAGTACTAAAGGTTTAAATGTAGGGACATAAAATGATGATAACAAGAATAACTTTCCTTACAGGCTTTCTCTTGCCTATTCACACCAGGGCCTTACACCCACCATGGCTGGTGTTATTTTTGGAATTGAGGCATTGATTATAACTAACCAGAACAAATCAGAGCCACATGGTCCACTACTTCTAACTTATTCATTTATTCTCTCAATTTACTTATTCATTTAGTTCTTTGAGGCAGGTTAGAAGGTATATCTATTACTCTGTGATAGAGACAAATTGATAAACAAATTGCTGGTGGTAAACATCCAAACCATTGTCTACTGCTCATACAACCTTGATAGCAAAGTTTTATTACCATGATTTTACAGATGAACGAAGTAAATAAAAGACGTTAAATTATCCTTTGCATGCAATTGTTAAGTGACAGAGCAGGGATTTGGGGCTAAACTCACTTATTCTATCTAGTACTTATTGAATATTTTTCCAGAACTATATCACTCAAATTGTAACTAAGTATCCGTGAATCAGACTTACAATAGAAACATTTTTTATTTACATGAATCAGGGCATGCAAGAAACGTAAACACTGATTATTAATCTTTGACAACATCACAAAAATTTCTCTAAAATCAATGATAGCAAATGAATCACATTTGCCCCCAATTCAAAAAAAATTAATAAAAGAACTGTATTATATTTTCCTTTCTAATAAGTAAAATAAGCATATTTTCATTTCTCATATTACATAGGGAGACCAGCTCTTTGTAGTCTTAAAAATCATTCTTTCCTTCTGTAATCCTTCCCAAAGCAATCATAGAGACAATTTGCACAGTCTGTGTAAACAAGCCCTCTAGCCCTCCTAGAAGAAATTCAGGCATCTATCTGAATACCAGCAGAGGGAGTGGAGCTCTAAAAAGTATATGTTTCTTGATGGAACATAAGAAAATTTTAAAAGGCATAAGTTATTTTCTGACCCAACACATCAACTATAAATTTGATGATTTTAATGAATAAATTCTAATGTAAATACATCTTCTCCTTTCATAATCAGTTGAATGCACTAAAATTAAGGAAGTTTATAAAGACAAATGTGAGAGGGAGAAATTAGTATCACTACTTTCCACAGAACATTTGATATGTTCCAACCCTAGGCTTCTCTGATGGTTTCTGCAGTGCCACGTGTTAAGAAGGAAGGCTTTAATCTGTAAAGATGAATTTCAACCTCAAAACCCCCACTGGTTTTAATGGGAGTGACACAGCTAACATGTCACAACAGACTTTGGAAAGGTACCCCTGAGTGTCCAATTATTTTAAGTGCTTTTCCTATTCACTGTCGCTCAACTGATCATAGTGGATTTATTTGGCAATAACATTCCTCTGACATGAACTTCCGGAGGAATTGCTCCATAATTCAACCCTAGTTAATGTTGCCTTAAAAATTAAGTGTTTCCGTAAGATAGCAGTACTTTCTAATAACTACATTCTTAGATATAATTTTATTACTTAGACGGGGTTAAAAAAATCTGGCAAGATTTTCCTTTTCTAGGTAAAATGGAAAAAAAAATAAAAGGCTAAAAGAAAACATCCTGTCATAGGTCCCAGAAAAAAGTACCCAACCTGGAACTGGAGATGTAATCATTTTCTAATATTACCTCAATAAATGCAAAATACTCAGTCCAATATTCTTCTCTTTAAAAAAAAAGATTACTGAGTATCTAGTATTATTAGTAAGCATTCCTTCCTCTCTGAAGTTGTTTTTCTATTTTTATGTGTTCCACGGCCTCAGTTTTATAATGTTAATTCAAATTTCATGGTTATTATATGAGACATTAATCCAGTTCCCCCAGGGTGATCCCCAGTGGGCACAGAGCTGTATCTCTGGGTTATCCATGCTTCAAATCAAATCCCCTATTACCAAACTGCTACAGTTTGTCAAGTCATAATGAAGATAGCAATGAACAGAATCCTTCATTATACTCAGTGTAAGAGAGAAACTGTCCATAAAATAACAGAGAAAACTGTCCTAAAATAACAGAGAAAAAGCTGTTTACTTTTCTTTTTGTTCTCCTCAAGGTCATTAGGATTTATGAGCAGTATGCAGGATAAACCATACAACCAAGTTAGAATAAGACACAGACCTGGTATTCATAGAAGATAATATAATGCTACCATGTGTTTCGTCTGGTTGAAGTGCAATCAATAATTCAGCAGAATTTATAGATACCTGTGCTTACTCAAGTCTATAGCTAAAATTACTCTCTGCCACTTCACCCAAACAGGCAGATGTTATTTCTATATCATCTGAACCAGGACTATGTCATTCTTCCTTCCAATTAGCTGCTGATGGTACTAAAATAAACAAAAACAGGCACCAGGCAGCTACCTGTGCTAGAGTTGTATGAGGGGGGTGAGAAGTTGATATAAACATATCATATATACATGATATATACATGATATAAACATATATAAATGATATAAACATGGCTATTTATGTAAAAATTAACTGATGTTAAATCCCCATGCAGTCTGTAACATATTTCACATAATTCTTCTCTCTTCATAATTTTTGGAAGTATTTTTCTTGTTTAGATTATTAATAACAAAGAGCCTAAGAACTCTGAATAAACTCTCTTTGTTTTTAAAGAAGTAAAATAAAAATGACTATCAGATGAGCTTCCTGGTGACTTTTTAAAACTTAATAACTTCAGCATGATACAAAATTCAGGATTTTAAAACGAAGTATCCACCTACATACTTGGCAAACTGCCAAAGTCTACACTACCACAATGGCAAATTTATAAAAAGACAGGAAACACAATTTTAATCTTGTAAATATCAAAACTACCTAGACAGAATTTCATTTCCATTTTCACTGTTTTGTCTGATTTTTTTTCATTAATCTGTATTTTTATTAGGAAATATATAAGATCTCAGACTGTTCTCCAGAGAAAACTTCTATTTCTTTTTATTTTTATTACATTCAAAAGTAAAGACAATTACCAAGTTTACCTCGAAAGAAATTTTGAGTTCTATGACTTGAATTTACCTCAAAACCTCTGAAGCTGAACTGAATGAAGTTTTAGTAATTGAACATTTACTAGATGCCAGGAACTGCATATAAATAATATAAAGGTAGGTAACTATGATTACTTTATTTTTATAAATGAGGAAACAGTGTCATAAAGAGGTTAAGAAACTTGCCCAAGTTGTGCAGATTCTGTGACAGAGCTGGGATTCAGATGCCCAGAGTCGGATTCCTGAGTCTCTGCTGGTACCAGTCTTCCGCTGGCGCTCTGTGATAGCATGTTTCTGACACTACCGCTCTCAGCAGCCAGATGACTGGAAAGCATGCGTTTCCCCCCTGAGACTTGCCAGGGAACCACAGATAATATGAGGCAGTGTGTTTCTGCCTGTTTTTGTTCTGAACCTTAATTTACTATTTACTCCTGTATCTTTGTTTGTGGGACAAAATCAAAACTAAAGTTTCTCAAGCAATATCTGGTACTAATACTGTACCTGAAATAGTCTCCTTCATTTGCATATTAACTCCAGTACTACTGGAAGATATAGAAACTGCTGTAAGAGCATAGGAAATGAAAAATTCAGGTACAAGTGGGAGAAGAAAACAGAGCTGGGACATTTCAGAAAGTATAAAATATAACACTATAAAATGGTATGTATATCATTATATAAATCACATATATAAAATGTTAATGTTTTATAAATATATAAGAAATATATATTACATTAGCATTTAATTTTTTTTAAAAAAGAGAGGTGTTGTGAAATTGAGAGAGCTACTGTAAGCAGACCCTTCCACCTAAATTTAAGGAAAACTAGTTTCCCATAAAATGAGTACAAGGATCATGGTCTCACATACCAGAAATTTGACTGGGTCACTTGGAAAGGAAATAAAATTTCTGTTCAATTTATTAAAAGTCCCACTCTTGATTTCACTCATTTAAAGAAAAAAGAAAGAGAAAGAAAAAGGAAGAACATATTTAAGATACTCAAGGAAAGAAAGCCCACAATTTTACAGAAAGCTAAATTGACTTCCAAGTATAAAAAACAAGGACACACTGTTAGCATAACAAGAAGTCAAGAAATATTATTCCCAGAGTAATCTACTGAAGAACTTCAGAAAACCATTATGAATGGAGAGACACTGATATAAGGACTGGTTGTGTGATTCTCAGTGCTACCCACACAAAAAGAGAAAATACAACAACAGCATGCTACTCCTAACAGTAGAAATCAATAACTCTTATAAAGTGATCTTGCCCCCAAAACCAAGCTTGAATCTTATCCAGATCTTATATTCTACCAGTAATTCACAGGTACTATACCTTGACCAATTGAATTTAAACAAACAAACAAATAAATAAATAAATAAGGACTTACAGAAGACAAAGGATTATGGTAGAGTTTACCACTGGTATGCAATCAGCAAACTCAGACAGGCATATACATGGGAAGGAGAGACACTATTCCTTTGACAAATAAATTGCAAGGAAAAAAAGGGGGTGATAAGAAGTGGCCCTTGCACTCTTAAGTAAGATTTAACAAAGTAACCCCCGTAAGGTAAGGACTTTACTGCATCCTTATTAAAAAACTAAGCTGTAAAAATGTTATAACATTTGTAAGACAATGAGAAATTTGAACACTGAATAGCCTGTGGTATTAAGCAATTTTTTTAAGACTTGTTTTGTTTATGTACTTCAGAGACAGAGAGATTGAGAGAGAGTACATGTGTGTGTGGGAGTGGCACAGGGTTGGGGAGGGGCACTGGGAGAGAATCTCAGGCCAACTCCCTGCTGGGCATGGAGCATGATTTGGGCCTTGATTCCACAACTCTGAGATCATGACTTCAGTGAAATGAAGAGTGGGATGGTCAACTGATTGAGCCACCCTGGCACCCCTAAGCAATTCTTTTAAACCATTTTTCATATGTGACATTGGCCAGCTAAATATACAAAAAAGGGAAAGAAAGGCTTGTTCTTAGGATAGTATACTAAATTATTAGTCGGTCAAATGAATGCACTGATACAATGTATAAATCTTGCTTTACACTGATTGTGGGTGTGGATATGGTTGTGAAAGAGGTAGGATCAGTCATGGGTGATGGCTATTCACGCAGAGGATGGGTCCTAGATGCCTGCTTTTGTCTTTGTTAAAAATTGACAATAAAAAATGGAAATAGAGACGTTTTCAAACAAACCAAAGCTAAGAGAACTCATTACCTACAGGTCTGTGTTAAAAGCTGCACAGAAAGAGTTTTAAGAAGGAAAGTTATCCCAGATGAGCACATAATAATGCAAGAAAGAAAGAAAGTCCCCAGGGAAGGTAAAAAGTGAGTAAATCTAAGTGAGTACCATTTAAGATCATTGTCTTATGGGGCTGAAATACATGTAGAATTAAAATGCATGACAAAAAATGAACAAAAGATGGAAGAAGTAACAGAAGTATTCTGTGATTCTTGCATTATCAGGGAAGTCATAAAAGCACTAATTTGTATTCAGCTGTAATGAATCAAGAAGGCAAGCTGCCATCTGTAAACACCTCTTTTCTTTGGAACATATTATACTGGTTATTATTTATTTATTTATTTGCATAAACAAACAGTGTTAACTACTGAAATGCATGTAAGGCAGCTGCTTGTTGCAGTAAAAACCCTCTTTTGTCCTGTTAACACATCCCATTAGGAAGTAGCTGTTAACATACATAGGGAACTAAAAATGAATGAAAAATTAAAGAATTGAGTACTAAGACCCAACTCAACTTAGGCTCCAAGGGAAGAGATAAATATGCCAAGGAAAGCCCCCCAACAAGAATCCAACCCAAGCCAAAGCCTGTGCACATCTCACACAACAGGAGATTCCTTACACTTCTCACTACTCTCTTATTGGACTGGACTTAGTATGACGGTGTCTGTTTTTATAATAGAAGAGCAAACAAAAATTGATCACATTTTGGGCATATTTCTATTTTCTTATGTCATGTAAATAATGTATGAAAATTTAACCTAAAAATGTGTTAATGCATTCTTCCTACATGAGCTTCTTTGAAAAAATATGGAGGAATAACAAAAGGAATCTTAATCAATAATGTTAAAAATTGACATAACAAGCTTTCTTATGAGGGAGCTTCAGGAGTTCTGCTTGGAAACAGTTCTTACAGTTGCAGAGCCCTTGCCAGTCTGATACAAATTACCTCATTTGTTGAGGCTCAGGACAATCTAATAAAGTAAAAAGGGACAGTTCTACTATTTCTAATTTTTGGATAAGGAAAGAGGGGCTTTGAAAGAATAAGTAACTTAATTAAGGGCAAATAGATACTACTGATTAAGAAAAGGAAATGAGTACACAAACAATGAGTTAAACGGAACTTCTGCAATCGTAGTACACATCATTCACCCGAACTTCGCATGCTCAGAACAACATGCTATTAAATGCTCTTTGAGACACTTCTGTTGTCTTCTCAAATAAAATTAGCATCAGTCTCTCTCATTACAAATCACTTACGATGAAGTTTGATATTTTTCAACCGAGAAACATGTAAACTAGAGGTCTGCCCCTGTCCATTTTTTAAAAATTTTATTTATTTATTTATTTGAGAGAGAGAGAGGGATGACAAGTAGGCAGAGAGGCAGGCAGAGAGAGAGGAGGAAGCAGGCTCCCTGCTGAGCAGAGAGCCCGATGCGGGGCTCGATCCCAGGACCCTGAGATCATGACCTGAGCTAAAGGCAGAGGCTTAACCCACTGAGCCACCCAGATGCCCCTGCCCCTGTCCATTTAATAAGACTGACCAATTGGGATCAGTATTTCACAGGCCTGTCCTCAGACATTATTTTCTAAGGCCTTTTCTACTCCAATAATGCTTTCATTTGCTCAGAAAATTTTTGGAGTAATGCTAAGATTGGGTCCAGGCACTAAGGAGTCCTGAAGAAACAGGATTCTTCAACATAAATGAAATTTCACTCTTTCGCTCTGTTCTGTGTTATTTATCCTTTCTTCCTTAATTTCCATCCTTGTTCCCCTCCTCTAGCCTTCATTCTGTGGAGTTTCTTTTGATCTACTATTGAGGAATTTTTTTTCTCTTGCTTTATGCAATCTGCTATCAAATCTAAGTATTCTGTTTTTAATTTCAATTTTTGTATTTTTCATTTCTAGAAATTCTATGTATTCTTTGCAAATCTGCAATGTCACTTGAAACCATTTTTCTAATATGTCTATTTATTTGCATGATTTTCTTTTATTTTTTAAAATATATTAAGCATAGTTGCTAAAATCCGTGTCTGATACTAGAGATGTCCAAAATCTCTGCAATGGCGTCTCATTTGTTTTTCCTAGTTGTTAAATATAATTACTGTTTCCTTGTGTGCCCGATTTTCTTTGGTGTATGCTGATCATTGCTTTGGAAAACATAACTGAGGCACAGGTAAGAATCACTATTTTTCCAGAGGCATTTGTGTCAGTTGTCGTCCGGTATGTAGAACATAACTCTGAACTACATTCACGGTTTAAATGCCTTAGATAAACCTGGTGGTGTACATTTTGTCTATAATTATCTGTGTGGGCTGGTGTGTGATTTCCAAACTTTTAGAGACTAATTTTGCTTTTATATTTCTTTATTTCCTCTATTTCCCTGCGTCAAGATAATTCTCCTCCGATTCTGGTGAGTGTGTAAGTGATAAGATTGGTTCGTATCTGTTTGACCCTGACTCTTTGAGTTCTTAGCTTAACTTCTACCCCTTTGCTCCCAAAGATAACCAAAGTCACCACTCATCTCCACACTCTCTTCACACTCTCTTCAGGACCGACCACCAGATGCCCACACAATACAAGTGGATTGGGATGCTACCTTACTTTTCTATGTTCTTACTCCCTTCAAAATTTGGCCTAGTGATTCTCATTATTTGGATATCTCTCTGAAAACATTAAGACAGCTTCTGTACTCACCCAGAAGTTTTTATCTGCCCTTAGTTTGTCCCAGTAACCTGGCCTACTGTTTCTAAACCAGGGAATTTCTCAACAGTATTTGACACACTTCATCATGAGTGTCTTCTCCTTTTAGGACTGTACACCACACACTCCTGTGATTTTTTCTGCTTCTTTTCCAGTCTCCTTTGCTGCTTCCTCCTAGTACCTCCAAATACAAACAATGGAATGCCACAAGTCTCAGCTTTGGGAGACTTTTCTCTCTCTAGACTCTTTGTTTTGCACCTCAATCTCCCTCAGAGTTTAAAACACCATCAGTATGCTGAAGATGTGTTTGTTCATTTATATCTCCAGCCTGGACCTCTTCCCTGAATGCCAATCGTACATAAAACTTACTCCTTGTCATTTCCACTTGAGGATCTAATAGGCATCTCAACTTTATCATGTCTAAAATGGAACTCGGAAAAGTCCTGACTCACTAACTCTAACTACCCTGCTTCTCCTGAGTAGATATTCATAAGTAAAAATATATTAAATTTTTTCACTGTAATGAAAATACCATTTCTTCAATCATTTAAAAAGTATTATTTCATTTAAATTAAATATCTTAAACAATTCAAGACCAGAAGATATAAGGGGAAGCCATTATTTTAATCTTTAAGGAAAGATAAAATGGGAATGTAAAGTAGTATAATTTTTAGTATATTAGTATTATTAGTATTCATATAGAATATTAGTTCACAGAGAACTTACAAATATACAGTATCTACCAACTAGTATTTTATGTTACCCTTTCAAAGACAAGTAAGACAAGATCCCTTCTCTCATCTTCCTATGTTCTTATAAAGTAATAGAATATAAGTTCTATCCTTGGAAGTAGTCATTTACAGTACTCTGTTAAGAAAAAGTTCTTTATGGTACCAGAGAGACAAAGCATCTTAAACAATGAGCACAAACCCTTACAGTCTTAAATTCTGGAGTTCTTGGAATGGTCACCACATTCTAACTGTATATATGAGTAATAATAATTATAACAGTGATCACAGCTATGTGCCAGCCTTTGAATACATTATTTCATTTAATCTCATATTTTGAGAGGTATGTGATATTAACACACATTTTAAAAATTCATAAACTGAGACTCAGAGAAATCAGGTAGTTTGTATAAGGCCACAATAATTAATAGATGATAGAGTTAGAATTTGAAATCCGGTCTGACTTTAAAACCTCTCCTCTTGATGAAACTGCCTCTCCAGAAACTAAAGGCATCTAAAGATTAGGCAAGAAACTAAACAAATGTCTTAAAAGAGCATATGAATATGTGAAAATGCTTTTGTATCTTGACAAATAAAGAGTACCATATGCATAGCTACTTAATGTCAGTGTGGGAAGAAAAACACTTGTAGTGGTATATTTTGCAAGAATAACTAAATTAACCATCTCTCCCTTATGGCCTTTGGAGGTAGTGATTGAAATGCAGATACTTTTCCAGAGATAGTTCAATTTTTTTGGCAGCTTGCTCACCCTTCCCCCCGTCTCTGCACTCAAACACAATTAAGGGAGGCAAGATCTATGTTAGATTGAGAGGCTGTCCTGGGAGAGGGAAGATGTCAATGAACCCCCTGATGCCTGAATATCTTACCCCTGCTTGACTCCTCTTTCTGAAGTTTCCCTCCTCACTTCTTCCTCCCACCACCTGTCCAAAATAGAAGGTAAATACTAGAGAAGTAGCTCCTCCCTCGCTTGCGTTTACAGAGGATGAAGAGGAAATGCTGTGAGTTTTTAAATTTTTCTTCCAATATGAAGAAACACTTTCTGTGCTCCTGAGACTACTACATGGTAGTCCAACTAATAATCCAGCTGGTCCAACTTTTAGGTGAATTTCCAGAGACAACTTTCTCTTTATTAAAGATTGCCTATTTAATTCATTTCAAATTAACATCTCATTATCTGAGCAAGTTATCACACTTCTATCTTGGACATCATTTTTCTCTCCAGAACTGCATGAGATGGAGGGAAACACAGAACCCAAATGGCTTCTTTCTTCTTCCCAGTTCAGTTGTGTGTTGGAGCTCAGCCAAAGAAGTGTCAACTTTAAATCCCAGAGGCCTTTAAAATTCCCGAATTAGGATGTGCTTTGTTGTCATTCCCATGGATGTATGTTTTGGCTTTTAAGGAGCAGGCAAGGCATGGTAACCATGTAGAACATAAAAGAATATTTTGATGTACATGAATGAATATTTGAACGAGGGCAGTACCTATCCTACACTGGAGCATTCCAGTATAGTGCTACAATAGCTCTCTCATGGAGAAAGGACTCCACTTTTCTTGCTTGATATTTTAAGACATTATTCATCCTAGGTCTTCAGAGAATTCAGAAGTAAACTGCTAAAAAAATAGCATTGTTCTATGGGATTGAAAAGAAATGGAGTAATTGTGCTATTTTTCTTCAATAATTTTCGTTAGTCTGGGTAACAGAATATTTGCAAAGTGTTTATGAAGATGTTTAATACTAAGAAGTAAGAGCAAGAAATTTGCAGGTATAGATGAGTAAAGATAAAAAAAGGTCTATTTACATTTTATGGTAAAAATATATTAATCAAAAATGCTCAACCATATATTAAAGATGATAAACCAAGAATTATAATCTAAGTATCCATTTGATTTACTTCAATTTATGATCTTTTTTGAACTGATTTTACATATATAAGGACTTTTTTAAGCACTGCTAAAATGCTTTAAGGAGATGAAAAGTATTTGTTACTCTGAAGATCTTTAGAAATCAGACTACAGTTGATAGCTGAGTTATGTGTTTACTATTTACAACTTCCTCTCTAAAGATACAGGTATTGCATTCCTTGCCTTTTCAAATGTAACCTTATACATCTGTTGAGCACACATCTGGACATTTAGCCCAACTCATCATTTCCTTCTGTATGTCCAAAAACTGTCAGTTATGTCAGCCAAGATTCAGCCCTTGGGAGAACTGAAAAAGTTACATCCTTCTTTTGTCCAGGTTTTATAAACTCTTCTTTACCTTTTTCCCCAGGATACCAGTAAGTATAAAAATAAGCAGTCTGAATTCCTTCTGGCCCTGGAGAAAGGAGTATGGGAAGATAAGGGGCATGTGCTCCATTAACATTTGCTTCTACAGAAGAAAGAACAAAGACTTCATATGAAAAAAAAACAGACATAGACTGTCCATTCAGTTATTAATCAAGCATCTTTTCTTTGACAAAGTAAATAACAATTTGAATATAGAAAAGAGGGAGCCTGAACACCAGTGTGGAAGATCTATACTCTCAAAAGATAAGGCTTTCACCCTTCATAATGTTAAAATTTTCAAGTCATCAAGGAAAAACAATGATTCTGAATGTGTGTACACCTAATAGCTCAGCCTCACTTAACAGAATCACAAAAATAATTTTAAATGTATAATCATAGCTCAAGAGTTTAACACATCTCTTAATAAAAGGACAATAAAAGGGACGCCTGGGTGGCTCATTTGGTTGGACAACTGCCTTCAGCTCAGGTCATGATCCCGGAGACCCGGGATCGAGTCCCGCATGAGGCTCCCAGCTCCACGGGGAGTCTGCTTCTCCCTCTGACCTTCTCCTCGCTCATGCTCTCTCACTGCCTCTCTCAAATAAATAAATAAAATCTTTAAAAAAAAAATAAAAGGACAATAAAATAGATGAGACTTGCGATTAAGAAATTTAGTGGTGTGTGTTTGTATTGCTATTGTGTTATATTCAATTATTTCTATAGCTCGATGTATGTACTGTTAGTTTTATATTTTAAAATATTTATGTATTAAATGTTTATACATGTTTGTGTATGTCTATGTGCATGGGAGGGGACTGGTGGATGTAGTTACACTTTTATTAAAATGCACAGGAAGAATAAAGAGTAGTCACAAAAATGGTTAATTATATAGTGTGGCTGCAACAGGTAAATGAAAGGAGGACAGGAACAATATTTCTGAGTATATATTTTATGCTTCTGAATTACTTTATGTACCATGAAAATAAAGGTAAATATAAACACTTGAACATAAATGAAACAAATTAATTCAACCATATATCAAATTGTTACCATAACCAAACAGAGAAAAGAATTATTTCAAATAATTTTTTGGAAGAATTCTCTGATTATATTCATAATGGAATATACTTTAAAGAAAAAACAAAACCAAAATCTTAAACATCTATCAGTAAATTTTTAGTTTGATATTTTTCTATAAAGGACTTATTATGTACTACATAACAAAGCAAGTAAGTAAATACATTGATAATATTATAAGTCAAGATTTTCAGTTTAAGAGAATATAAACACAGGGGTTCCTGGGTGGCTCAGTGGGTTAAAGCCTCTGCCTTCAGCTCAGGTCAAAATCCCAGGGTCCTGGGATCAAGCCCCACATCGGGCTCTCCGCTCGGCAGGGAGCCTACTTCCTACTCTCTCTCTGCCTAGTTGTGATCTCTGTCAAATAAATAAATGAAATCTTTAAAAAAAAAAAGAGAGAGAGAGAGAGAATATAAACACAAATATGAAAATTTCAAGAGCAAAATACTAAAATATTGAAATTGAACTTGACATATCAATATAATTAAAAATTATACATTTTTTAAAAATCACCATTTTTGCAACCTCCAATACTAATAGTAATTCAGGCAATTTTCAAAAATGGAAGCTAAAATCATTATTATGAAAGGTCTGGTAAGAATTGAACAGACTCATGTCAAAATATAGGTTAACTGCTGATTACATACAAAAATTGCTAATCTTGAAAACCGAATGAATTCTTTTAGAATTTTTTTGAGGATTTTATTTATTTCTTTGAGAGAGAGAATGAGCACAAATGGGAGGGGGGGCAGAAGAAGAAACAGGGTTCCTGCTGAGCAGGGAGACCAACACCAGGTTTGATCGGAGGACCCATCATGACCTGAGCGACCTAAGCCAAAGGTAGATGCTTAACTGACAGCCACCCAGACACCCTCTGAATAAATTCATAATGGTCAATAGGAAAATTCATATTTCCCTTAGGTTACTGAATCGATCTGAAGGTGAAATTTTTTTCAGAAATTTGTTATGTTTATCTCATAGACATACACACATATATGATATATACACATATATATAATTACATATATACTTATATATTGATTTTTTAAAAGATTTTATTTATTTATTTATTTGTCAGAGTAGGAGAGAGAGCATAAGCAGGGGCGCAGCAGGCAGGGGGAGAAGCAGGCTCACTGCTGGGTAGAGAGCCCAAGGCAGGGCTGATCCCAGGACCCTGGGATCATGACCTGAACCTAAGGCCTACGCTTAACCGATTGAGCCACCCAAGTGCTCCTCTATCTTGATTTCTTATTAAGGGGGAAATTACTTTAGTGGGTTTTGGCTAAAGCAATCATCATCTTTCATTATCTTACATAATGGTGTGGCAGCCTGCTTTATGGAAATCCTAATCTGATACCTAACATTCTTTATGAACTATTCTTGCTAAAAATATTAATCCTGAGTCTAATCAATCTGGAGTCTAAAGCCAACATTCAGTTTGCAGATAACTCAGAGGTCAGAGGGTGGAGTTAAATAATACTGGGAGAGAGTTCTAAGATACATCTAGAATGTAGACCATTTTACAAGGCAACTGGCTGGCCTGGATGCTTCACATATAAATGACGGGTGACAATTTTAACTCAAAGGGCACCAAAAATAAAAAGACAAAAAAGCTATTTGGTAAATACTGAAACAATTTAATTAAAAGTTTCATAAAAGATATTCTTGGCATAATTGGGGGAATTAAAAAAATGAACTCACTTAACATTAGATGATGTAACAGATTTATTCTTTCATTTCTTAGGGATTTAATCTTATTTTAAAAAATGTTCTTAAAATGGGCAATTCATGAAGTATCTGGGGAAGAATTACATTTCAACATACATTTAATTAGTATCTATACACATAGACAAATCTGTTTACTAGAAATATATATATATATATTTATTTATTTATATCTAGGAATATTTAAATACATATTATTGTCAATTCATCTCCAAAAGAGCTAGCATGTTGCTTGTTCCCTCTGTCAATATCTTTAGTGAGTAATCAGTGTTATTCAATTTGGGCTTCACATTAAAGTGACTGGGTGGTGGGGCACCTGGGTGGCTCAGTTGGTTAAGTGTATGCCTTCAGCTCAGTTCATGATCCCAGGGTCCTGGGATAGAACCTGGCATTGCACTGACTCCGTGCTCAGCAGGGAGCCTGCTTTCCTCTCTTCCTCTGCCTGTCACTCCCCCTGCTTATGCTCTCTCTCTGTCAAATGAATAAATAAAATCTTTTAAAAAATAAAATAAAATTGGGACGCCTGGGTAGCTCAGTTGGTTGGACGACTGCCTTCGGCTCAGGTCATGATCCCGGTGTCCCCGAATCGAGTCCCGCATCGGGCTCCCAGCTCCACGGGGAGTCTGCTTCTTCCTCTGACTTTCTCCTCTCTCACTTCCTCTCTCTCAAATAAATAAATAAAATCTTAAAAAAAAATAATAAAGACTGGGTGGCTTAAAACAATATCAACAACAAAAACCACAACTAAGTCCAGGCCTCACTCCCAGAGTTTCTAATTTCAAAGGTTCTGTTTATAATCTAGGCATTAACTTTTTTTAAGCTTCCAAGGTGATTCTGATACACAGCCACAAAAAGTATCACATCACAAGTCAATCAGCCAACAAACACCTTTTAGGCTCAAGGACTGCAAGATAAGTGTAACACTGCATGAGGAGACAGAGGAGGAACCCTACTCTAGCTTATCCTAATGCAGTTGTTTGTTTGCTTTTTAAGATTTTATCTATCTATTTGACAGAGAGATCACAAGCAGGCAGAGAGGCAGGCAGAGAGGGAGGGAAGCAGGCTCCCCGACCAGCAGAGAGCCTGATGCGGGGCTCCATCCCAAGACCCCGAGATCATGACCCGAGCCGAAGGCAGAGGCATTAACCCACTGAGCCACCCAGGCGCCCCCCCCCCAATGCAGTTTAATCCTTATTTTCAGTAAAAATTTTGACACTAACAACCAAATCACTAACTTTAAATTTTCTTTCCTGCCAAGATATTTGAGGATTTATATATGTCAACACTCTAAAACAGGTAGACTGCATAGATGTTGATATTCATATATGTTGTATTTAATGAAAAATTTTAATTTTACTAAGACACTAAAGAAATAGCAAAGCCCACAGACTCTGAAATAATGGCCTCTGGTCAAAATATCCACACTCTGGCACATTAACTCTGAGAGTTATACAAATTACTTAAACTGTCTTTGTTTTCATTTCCCCTTTTGTGAAAGTGTGGGGAGAGAAATCATCTTTTTTTTTTTAATTAAACATAAAATGTAGAGAAACACTTAAAAACACTGAGAGAACTCAGTAAATGTTAGTTACTATTGATATCATTTCCTTAAGTGACAGGTTTTCATTGCCTAATAGGACAACAAAGTCTGGCACTTATTTGGCCTTAGTATGTTCACAAATATTTTATTTTACTAGATCTAATTCCAGTGAAGAATCTGGAATCCTACAGGATTTGAAAATAGCAAGACTTCTTGTCACCTATAAAACAACCTCCTTACATTTAAATTTTAGTAAAATTCAGTACTCATCCTTTACCCACAAACTTTTGGCAAAACCCCTCAGAGTGATATTCATTAGCTCTTTCTGTTGAAGTTTTTGATGTGAAAAGGTGGTGATTAACAATATCTAAGTAATATCTACTGTCATTCAGGGAGTTCCTGTTATGTTGCGATTATGTATTTCATTATCTTGAAATACTTTTATCCCCATTCTCATAAAATATTAATCTCTCTTCTGACATTAGTAGTAAATCTTCTTTTTCATACCCCCAGTTTTCCACTGACATTTGGTTGAAAAAAGTAAGCTATGATGGTTATTTAATGTGCCTATGTAACCATTATCTGGTTTTATTTAAATTAGATTATGGGACTATTCCTTTTTAGCAAAATTTTAAATATGGGTCTTTGCTATAAATATGATTTATGTACCACTGCCTCCATGGAAATATCCTCTACTTATACTCATTAACATTCTTTGTTTTCTAATTTCTACTCATTTGGTTTTATGCTTTATATGCAGTTCACTATGTCCTTACTTAGTATCAGCTTTTTCCTAAGCAATATTATCACCATGGTAAAGCCCATCAAATTATGAATAATGACATATTTTCCTAAATTTCTAAAGACAGAGAAATCACTGCTAATGAAATCTAGTACTTAGGAAATAAGATTTCTTACCGATTTAACACTCACCTGCACATCTGGTGTATTTTTCTGGGGCTCATCTGTACTATTTGTTTAACTCACAGTATAAGGACTTCACAATAGAGGACCTGTCCTCTGTGATGCTTCAAATAGCTCCAAAGCACAGAGCTAGCAATGGACATTTGTGTTGAAAAATGTTATCACATAAGCTACATATTGTGAATATATATAGCTGTGGGATTTTTTTGTATTATCAAGATTTGTGAATTTGGAGAGAAGAAAAAATATACACATGCTTTTAAAATGCCTATGATACAAAATTACATTTTGGAAAGCATTCTAAGTATGAGCCTTCAAATTCTACAGGAAAGGACAGTCAAAAATACCTACTAGCTTAAGAAAAGAATGAGCAAGTCTGTTTTAGTGATTTTTTTTTTTTCCCAAGTCACTCTCTAGGTGCTGGAAAAGAAATTTCAATCTCTAAGTTGGAAAAAACCATTGTCAAATTAATATTTAATTAAGCCAAAAAGCCAACAAAAGAAACTTTAAAATGTGGTTAAAATGTATAAATTCTACTAGATTTTGTTTTTTCCAAAATTTTTCACTATTTTTAAAAAGTGTAAGGTAAAAACATTGAAGTTTGAAGGAAAAAGAAGTGTGATAAGCCTAACCTACTAAAAAAAATTCAAATTACATGATATTCACTTGAGGAAAAGAAACAATTTTAAAATGAAAGCTCTCTGTAATGCTATTTATTACAGATGACAACTATTCATCTAAAGAAAGATCATTAATAACTTGTCTATATGAGTATAAGCCTAAAATGGCCTCTCAGTGTTCCCTATTGCCTATACATCTGTGTTGAGATCTAAAATGTTCATTTTCCTATGTATGAATCTTATTAAAGACAATTTCATTAAAATTTAATAAATAGGGGCGCCTGGGTGGCTCAGTGGGTTTAGCCTCTGCCTTCAGCTCAGGTCATGATCTCAAGGTCCTGGGATCGAGTCCCGCATCGGGCTCTCTACTAGGCAGGGGGCCTGCTTCCTCCTCTCTCTCTCTCTCTGTCTGCCTCTCCGCCTACTTGTGATCTCTGTCAAATTAAAAAAAAAATTAAAAAAAAATTTAATAAATAGAAATCCACATATGTTTCATATAATCAAAATTCCCTAACTTTAGTTTATATTATATAGTACATGTGTGCAAATACCCAATGATACAGCTCTGTAATACATCTTTTAAGATTCTTTATGAAGTTCTATTGTTATCTACAAGTAGCAACGAGAAAAAAAATGTTTGTATGAGGTTAAGTAAGCTTAATACTGCATTTTGACAAAGGTAATTATTTTAACAAGTAGTGTATATTAATTACCATTTAAGGAAAACATAATAGTTTTCACATTGTTATATTATAGATAATATATTACAGAAAAAGAGAGACCAGACAACATAATTTTTTTTTTTTTTTTTTTACTTATCATGTGTCGGGCTCTGCCCTAAGTGTTTTCTCAATTGTAATTCATTTAAACCTCACAATGATCCAATGTGGAGTCTGCTATTGTTTTTTGAATACTGCAAGTAAGAGAAAACAAAAGAAGGCATAACTTGTTCAATGTACCCAGAAAATGGAAACTAGGGTCTAAATCCAACAATTTGGTTCCAGGTTCCCTTCATTACATTGTATTTACAAAGGCTGTCTCTGGGGAATGGGTTAAGGTACAGATTTCATTTTCTATCTTTTGTACCCTTGTGCTTTTTTTCCTACAATATTTTTTTTCTTATAAATGCTTTGGAATAAGAAAGATAAGTTACTCATTTTTTATATGACTGCTGTAACCCTTCTTCTAGCACTTTATCTTTGTACCTTCAGAATAAAAGAATTAAAATTCCAAAAACTATATAACAAAAACTTTTGTTACAAAATGAGATTAAAATGAGAAATTTGATTTTGAGCAAATAGAAGAAAACTTAGAAAATTAAAGTCCAAAAATTATACATTTTAATTCTTTTGACTTCTGTACGTAATTTCTAATTTGTACAAACATGGAAAAATATAGTATAATATTTTAGAAAGTTTTAGAAAAAATAGTGAATAAATCTGGAGTACTTTAAATATGATCTTTAAAATTACTGTGAGTTTTAGTATTAGTATTGGCTCTATGATGTAGCACATTATTTATTCAAACTTGATAACCACATAAAAATGAAAGAATTATTCCCATTTCACAAATGAGAAAACTGAGCTTTAGAAAGATTAAGTGGATTGGAAACCAGGTGTCATTCATTGACTCTACATGTGTCTTTTTTCCCCCCACCAAACACTGCCTCTTCCTTAAGCCAATAAAGCTTCTCTCTATATATTCATGAAATATGAGGATTATTGTTTTCTCAGTCAGCTAGTTTATTTATTAATGGGATGAATTATGTCCCCTTAAAATTTATATGTTGAACTTCTAACCCCCAGTACCTCAGAAAGTGACTATTTTTGAAGATAGGGCCTTTAAAGAGTTAGTTACGTTCAAAGGAGATCATTAGGGTAGGTCCTACTCCAGTATGATATCCTTATAAAGGAGATTAGGACACAAGCATATACAAAAGGAAAATGATATAAAAACACAGGGACTTCAGGTTGCCTAGGCAGCTCGGTCAGTTATTCATCTGACTCTTGGTTTCAGCTCAGGTCATGATTTCAGGGTTGTGATATGGAACTCCAAGTAGGGCTTTGCACTCAGCAGGGAGTCTGCTTGAGGTTCTCTCTCTTCCTCTCCCTCTGCCCCTCCTCCCTACTCCCCAACCCATTTCTAAAAAAAAAAATCTTAAAACACACACAGACACACACATGCACAGGGACCAAAAGTTGGCCATCTATCAGCCAAGAAGAGAGGCCTCAGAAGAAACCATCCTGCCAACCTCTTGATCTCAGACTTCTAGACTTTAGAACTGTGAGGAAATTTTCTGTTGTTTTTTTCTTACCGCTTGAAGCAGAAAAATCCCCCAAAACATTCAACCAAGAAAATCATTCTGAGTCCAAATGTCCTAAGAGGGAAGAGAGGATTACTGGTCTCTTCCGAAACTGGGACAAAGCCAGTAGGCCAATGTTTTAAAGATAGCCAAGTCCATAGACTCAGCCATGAGTCCTGCTTTAGTTAATCTTATTCTCCTTCTGGTCCTACAATACTTTCTTTGCACAGAACTACAAATGTAATGTATGAGAGAATCTCATTTCTTTCACAACCCACAACTTTAGTGAGACTAAAACTGGGTTGAAAACAGGCACTAAAATTTACTGGCTTTGTGACATTTTACTTAACTATTTGACCCTTTTTTATTCTCCATAAATAGGGGGAATAAAACTGGTAAATCAATCCCCAGCCCCATGTCCCAGTCTACCTTTTAAATAAATGACACTATTCACTCATTTTCTCCAGCCAAGTTTTTGGAGCATTTGTGAATTTCCTCTTTCCTACACAACTCACATAAAAAATGCCAGCAAATCCTACTGGCATTAGCTTCAAAATATAACCAAAATTTAACCAATTCCCATCACCTCTGTTGATACTACCATAATCTAAGGTAGAGCCTTTCAAATTGTAGTATGCAACACAAAAAAACCCCCAAAGGTTATCCGATGTCATAGTTTTAAGGAATAAGTTTTCAGACAGTCAAATTCCCTATATACATGATCTTAATAACTCCTACCTGAAAATAAATCTGTATACCGAAGTTGTATTTTCTAACTCTACAAAAAAACAAACAAGTCAAAAACAAAACCAAAAAACCCAAAACAGAGCCACACCTTTTTCAAAATTTATTTTTACTTTTATTTCTATTTTTATTCCAGTATAGTCAAGTGTTACATTCATTTTAGGTGTATAATATAGTGATTCAACAAAACTATAAATTACTCAGTGCTCACCAGGAAAAGCATGCTCTTAATCCCTTTGACCTATTTCACTGATCTCCCTACCCACCTTGCCTCTGGTAATCATCCATTTGTTCTCTATAATTAAGAGTCTGTTTTTTGTTTTGTTTCTCTTTTTTTTTTAATTCCACATATCAGTAAAATCATGTTATTTGCCTTTCTCTGACTTATTTCACTGAGCATTATGCTCGCTAGATCCATCCATATTGTTTCCAATGACAAGATTTTCTTCTATATGGCTGAGTAATTCTCCATTGTGTGTATGCATGTAAGTGTTTAAGTGTGTGTGTGTTCATTCCACATTTTCTTTATTCATCTATTAATGGACACTTACATTGCTTCCCTAATTTGGCTATAAACATAGGGGTACATATATCTTTTTGAATCAGTGTTTTTGTATTCTTTGGATAAATAGCCACTAGTGGAATTACTGGATTATATGGTAATTCTATTTTTAATTTTTGAGAAACCTCCATATTGTTTTCCACAGTTGCTGAACCAGTCTGCATTCCCACCGTTGGTGCACTAGGGTTCCTTTATTTCCACATCCTCACCAACACTTGTTATTGGTGTATTTTTTATTTTAGTTATTCTGACAGGTGTAAGGTGATAACTCATTACAGTTTTGATTTTCATTTCCCTGATGATGAGTGATGTTGAGCATTTTTTCCTGTGTCTGTTGGCCATCTGTATGTTTTCTTTGGGGAAATGTCTGTTCAGGTTTTCTGCTCTTCTTCAAATTAGATTATTTGTTTTAGTTTTTTGTTTGTTTTTGGTGTTGTTATGGAAGTTCTTTATGTATTTTGGATACTAACCCTTTATTGGACATGGCATTTGAAAATATCTTCCCCCATTTAGTAGGATTTCTTTTAGTTTTGTTGCTTGTTTCC
This sequence comes from Mellivora capensis, assembly GCA_004024625.1. Taxonomy (NCBI): domain Eukaryota; kingdom Metazoa; phylum Chordata; class Mammalia; order Carnivora; family Mustelidae; genus Mellivora; species Mellivora capensis. The sequence continues at coordinate 32,685 of PISX010005249.1, forward strand.
TTTGCTGTGAAGAAGCTTTTTATTTTAATGTAGTCCCAATAGTTTATTTTATTTTTTTGTTTATTTACTTTTTTTGTTTTGTTATTTTATTTCCTTTGCCTGAGGAGACATAACTAGAAAGAGGTTGCTGTAGCCAATGTCAGAGGAATTTACTGTCTGTTCTCTCTTCTAGGATTTTTATGGTTTCAATCTTTAAACAATTTTGAATTTATCTTTGTGTACTGTGTAAGAAAGTGGTCCAGTTTCATTTTTTTTTGCATGTAGCTGTGTGACTTTTCCAACAGCATTTGTTAAAGAGATTGTCTTTTTTACACTGCATGTCCTTGCCTCCTTTGTTGAAGATGAATTGACCATATAATCCTGGGTTTATTTCTGGGCTCTCTATTGTGTTCCCTTGATCTTATGTGTCTATTTTTCTGTCACTACCATACTATTATATTACTAAAGCTCTGCAGTATATCTTGATATCTGGGATTATGACATGATAATATCATAACCTGATTATGATAGCTCCAATTGTGGTCTTTTTCAAGATTTCTTTGTATATTTAAGTTTTCATGTGGTTCCATAAAAGTTTTTGTGTTATTTATTCTAGTTCTCTAAAAAATGCTATTGGTACTTTGATAGGGATTATATTAAATCTATAGACTTCTTTGGGCAGTCTAACATTTTAACAATGTTGGTCCTTCTATGAACATAGAATATCTTTCCCTTTGTTTATGTCATCTTCAATATCTTTGATCAATGTTTTATATATTCAGAGTTCAGATCTTTTACCTCCTTGGTTAAGTTCATGCCTAGGTTTTTAATTAGTTTTGGTGCAATTGTAAATGGGATTGTTTTCTTAATTTCTCTTTCTCCTACTTCTTTATTAGTGTATAGATATGCAATGGTTTTCTCTATATTGATTTTGTATCCTGTGACCTTCCTGAATTCATCTATTTTTAGTAGATTTTTGATGGAGTCTTTAGGGTTTTCTATATATACTGTCATCTCATCTGCAAATAGTGAAAGATTTACCTCTTTCATACCCTTCTGGATGCCTTTTATTTCTTCTTCTTGTTTGATGGCTGTGGCAGAACTTCTGGTACTATATTGAACAAAAGTGGTGAGAGTGGACATCTTTGTCTTGTTCCTGAGCTTAAGAGGAAAGCTCTCAGCTTTTCACCATTAAGTATGATGTTAGCTATGTTTTTTTCATAAATGGCCTATATTCTGCTGAGCTATGGTCCCTCTAAACCTACTTTACTGGGTGCTTTTATCATAAATCTATGTTGTACTTTGTCAAATGATTTTTCTGCATTTACTGAAATGATCATATGGTTTTTATCCTTTCTCTTCTTGATGTATCGTGTTGACTGATTTGTGAATATTGAACCACCCATGCATCCTAGGAATAAATTCCACTTGATCATGGGAAATGATTTTTTTTTTTTTTTGGCTATACTGTTGGACTTATTTGCTAATATTTTACTGATGAATTTTGCATCTATGTTCATCAGACATATTGGCTAAGAGTTCTCTTTTTTGTAGTGTCTTTACTTGGTTTTGGTATCAAGGTAATGTTGGCCTCACAGAATGAATTTGCAAGTTTTTCCCCCTCTTCTACTTTTTGGAATAGTTTCAGAAGAATAGGTATTAACTCTTCTTTATATGCTCAGTATAATTAATCTGTGAAGACATCTGGTCCTGGATCTTTGTTTGTTGGGAGTTTTTTGATTACTGATTCCATTTCAATGCTGGTATCAGTCTGTTCAAATTTTCTATTTCTTCCTTATTCATTTTTAGGAGGTTATGTGTTTCTTTGAATTTATCTATTTCTTTTAGATTGTCCAACTTGATGACATAATTTTTTATAAGATTTTCTTACAATCCTTTGTATTTGTGTAGTGTTAGTTGTTATTTCTCCTCTTTCATTTCTGATTTTGAGTCCTCTCTCTTTGTTTTTTTATTTTTTATTTTTGTTGTTTGTTTTTGTTTTTGATGAGTCAAGGCAAATGTTTATCAAATTTTTTAATCTTTTCGAAGAATCAGCTCCTGGTTTCATTGATCTGTTCTTTTTTTTTTAATTTCTATTCTGTTCTGCTCTAATCTTTATTACATCCTTCCTTCTACTGGTTTTGGGTTTTGTTTGTTCTTTTTCTAGCTCCTTTAGGTGTAAGGTTAAGTTGTTTATCTGACAATTTTCTTGCTTCTTGAGGCCCATATTGCTATAAACTTCTTTCTTAGAACAGTTTCTTCTACATCCAAAACATTTTGGATAATTGTATTTTCATTTTCAATTGTCTTCATGCATTTTTAAATTTCCTCTTTGATTTTTTGGTTGATCCATTCATTATTTAGTAGAATGTTATTGAACCTCATGTATTTTTGTTCCTTCCAGTTTTTTTCTTGTGGTTGATTGGATGCCTGGTATGACTTCAGTTTTGTTTTTTTTAACTTGTTGAGACTTGTTTTGTAGCCTAACATGTGATCTATTCTGGAGAATGTTCCAAGTGTGCTTGAAAAGAACGTGTATTCTGCTGTTTTAGGATGGAATGCTCTGACTATATCTGTTAGAACCATCTGGCCCAATGTGTCATTCAAAGCCATTGTTTCCTTGTTGATTTTCTGTTTGGATAATCTATCCATTGATGTAAGTGGGGTTTTAAAGTCCCCGACTATTATCATACTATTATTGATTATTTCCTTTATGTTTGTTATTAAATGCTTTATGTAGCTGGGAGCTCCAATGTTGGGTGCATAAATATTTACAACTGCTATACCTTCTTGTTGGATTGTTTCTTTAATGATTATGTAGTGCCCCTCTTTTGTCTCTTGTCACAGTCTTTGTTGTAAAGTCAATTTTGTCCAATATAAATATTGCTATCCTGCCTTTCTTTTCACTTCCATTTGCATGATCTGCAGAAGTATGCAGCGGTGGGTTGTGCTGTTAGCCAGCTAGGTGGAGAGTGTTGCCCTGTGCTGGTTCCTGCAGGTGTCCTTGTATATCTAGGCTGGTGGGGGGGAGAGGAGAGGGAATGGCACTGACTAGGTCTTTTTTTCTTGGAAAGTCTCCAAAAACTTCCTGCCCATTAGGCACATGCTCTGAGATTAGTAAATAAACCTTCCTGTATACCCCAGGTGTTATTCAAACTGCTGTTTTTATGCTGTTCTCTGTCAGACTGTTCTTTGTGGTGTCTCTCTAAGGGTGGGGATCAGTTTCCTATCACCCTCAAGCTCTCCCAAAGCCAAGCCCCTGATTTTTAAAATTCTAGGTGTTAGGCCTCATTGATTGTAAGAACTTGCAAAATTAGGTCCCTCTACTTTTCAAACACAAATGTTACGGGGATTCATCTTCCCAGTGTGGGTCTTCAATGCCTGGGGTACCTAATGTAGTGGTCTGCTGCTCTCCCCTTTCCACATCCCTTTTGTCCCTTCTTCCTGCAGAGAGTCCTGTGGCCTCTTTGGCTCCCAACTGTTTCTCTATCCTTCCTACCTTCTTTGATATGGCATCTTCTCTACATTTAGCTGTGGAGAGTCTGTTCTGCCAATCTTTGGGTTGTTTTTCTCAATTATTTGAGAACTCAATTATACTGATATGGGTATAGTTGTATTTGTGGGATGAAGTGAGCTTAGGATCCTTCTACTCCACTATCTTCCCCGGCAGTTGTCACATATCTTAATATGGTGCATTACTCTGGAGTGTGAAAAATGCTGAAGCACCAAACAAAAGGTAAATATTCAAAAACTAAATATTCATTTGGAATATTTGGAAAGGTACCTATAAGGATGAACAAAGGAACTTTGAAATCATAGACCTTTGTTTCAAGTAGCAAACATATTTCTAAAACTAACATAGAATTAATACATTGCATTGGAAACAGAATTAAAGACTTCATTTTTTAGAGTAGTTTTAAGTTCACAGCAAAAATTGAGGATAAGGTACAGAGATATCCTATGTACCCTCTGCCCTCACACATTAATGGCCTTCCCCATTATCAATTTAACTCACCAGAGTGATTCACTTGGTACAGCTGATGTAACTACACTGACAAATTCTTCTAAATTTCAGCGTCTACATTAAGGTTCACTCTTGATGATAAAAATGTATGAATTTCGATAAATGTATAATGACATAAATCCATCGTTATTTTTTCCCCATTTTATTTCTTTTCAGTATTCCAAGATTCATTGCTCATGCACCACACCCAGTGTTCCATGCAATACGTGCCCTCCTTAATACCCACCACCAGGCTTACCCAACCGCCACCCCTTTCCCCTCCAAAACCCTCAGTTTGTTTCTCAGAGTCCACAGTCTCTCATGGTTTGTCTCCCCCTCTGATTTCCCCCATCTCACTTCTCCTCTCCATCTCCCGATGTCCTCCGTGTTATTCCTCACACTCCACAAGTAAGTGAAACCATATGATACTTGACTCTCTCTGCTTGACTTATTTCACTCAGCGTAATCTCTTCCAGTCCCATCCATGTTGATATAAAAGTTGAAAAGTCATCCTTTCTGATGCAGGCATAATACTCCATTGTATATATGGACCATATCTTCTTTATCCATTCGTCCATCGAAGGGCATCTAGGTTCTTTCCACAGTTTGGCGACTGTGGCCACTGCTTCTATGAACATTGGGATACAGATGGCCTTTCTTTTTACTACATCTGTATCTTTAGGGTAAATACCCTGTAGTACAAGTGCAGGGTCACAGGGCAGCTCTATTTTTAATTTCTTAAGGAATCTCCACACTGTTTTCCAAACTGGTTGCACCACCTTGCATTCCCACCAACAGTGGAAGAGGGTTCCCCTTTCTCCACATCCTCTCCAACACCTGTTGTTTACTGTCTTGTTAATTTTGGCCATTCTAACTGGTGTAAGGTGGTATGTCAATGTGGTTTTGATTTGAATCTCCCTGATGGCTAATGATGATGAACACTTTTTCATGTGTCCGTTAGCCATTTGTATGTGTTCTTGGAGAAGTGTCCGTTATGTCTTCTTCCCATTTTTTGACATGATTACCTGTTTTGTGTGTGTTGAGTTTGAGGAATTCTTTATAGATCATGGATATCAGCCCTTTGTCTGTAGTGCCACTTGCAAATATCTTCTCCCATTCCGTGGGTTGCCTCTTTGTTTTGTTGACTATTTCCTTTGCTGTGCAGAAGCTTTTGTTCTTGATGAAGTCCCAAAAGTTCATTTGCGCTTTTGTTTTCTTTGCCTTTGGAGACATGTCTTGAAAGAAGTTGCTGTGGCCGATGTCAAAAGAGGCTACTGCCTGTGTTCTCCTCTAGGATTTTGATAGATTCCTGCCTCACATTGAGGTCTTTTATCCATTTCGAGTTTATCTTTATGTATGGTGTAAGAGAATGGTCGAGTTTCATTCTTCTATATGTAGCTGTCCAATTTTCCCAGCACCATTTATTGAAGAGACTGTCTTTTTCCCACTGGATATTTTTTCCTACTTTGTCGAACGTTAGTTGACCATAGAGTTGTGGGTCCATATCTGGGCTCTATACTCTGTCCCACTGGTCTATGTGTCTGTTTTTGTGCCAGTACCATGCTGTCTTGGTGATCACAGCTTTGTAGTAAAGCTTGAGATCAGGCAACATGATGCCCCCAGTTTTGCTTTTCTTTTTCATCATTTCCTTAGCAATTCGGGGTCTCTTCTGGTTTCATACAAATTTTAGGATTGTTTGTTCAAGCTCCTTGAAAAATGGTGGTGGAATTTTTATTGGGATGACAGTTTCGTGGAGTTTCAATGAAAAATGCTTGAAGAGTGCATGAGCCACATAGAAATGAATGAGTGAATGAATGAATGAATTAATGAATATGCCAACAATGAGAAAGCAAGATGGAGGCTTATGTGGCGATTTAGAGGTGTTTAAAATGAGCAGAGGAGAGAAAAACTTAAGTTTGGGGTGGTCTTCAGTATTGTATTGCTGTGATACTCAATTAAATGTGATCTGGAAAAAGCACATTTTATCCCAAGTAATTTTGTTCAAAGGGAGAATTTGTAAAAGTCTCTTACTGGATGTATATGATACCTTAGCAAACAAAACATTTGAGCACAGCCATTCTAAGCCATGAAAAGCCAAATTAAGTAAAATTCTATCCTCTTTCATTTATTAAACAATTCTAATTGTGACTGAATTTAATGTTATGTATTAAAATAGCACAATGAGAAAAACTGCTCTGTGAAATATTAAGAGAATAAGTGAAGATTCCTGGAAATATTATCAACTAACTTAGAGACATTTTTACTGTTATAAACTTTTTATGCCTGCATTAATTTTTTCAATAAATATTTGATGATCACCTATTTTATTCTAACCCTGTACTAGGCACCAGAGATAGATTTGTCGATAACAGATCTGGCCACTGACTGTACATTCTACTATGAATGACAGATATTAATAATTAGTTATAATAATAATAGGGGAAGTGCAAAGATGATTATAGTAGTGTGAACTCAGAAACTGACAAAAGAAACCCCATCCTCATTGTTACTAACTCTTAAATTTCCATATTTCTGAATATACTGATTAATTTTTCTCAAAGCAATGTAGATAAAAAGCAAATGGGTTTTTTTTTTAAGAAGCAGATAATGCTAGTAATAGTGTTAATAGCAATATTAATAATTAAAGGTAAACTATTATTGAAAACCATTGGAGAATTTTTTAAAAAACAGATTCTGGAGTCAGGTTATCTGAATTCAGTTCCTAGTGTTGCCACTTATTTACTGAGATTTGGGACAAGTTAATCTGTCTTAATTTCTTCATCTAATAAATGGGGCTAATACTATACACACAATAGGGGTTTTGTTTTGTTTTGTTTGACAGAGATCACAAGTAAGCAGAGAGGCAGGCAGAGAGAGATGAGGAAGCAGGCTCCCCGCCGAGCACAGAGCCCAATGCGGGGCTCGATCCCAGGACCCCAGGGTCACAACCCGAGCTGAAGGCAGAGGCTCTAACCACTGAGCCACCCAGGTGCCCCATGACAGGGTTTTTATAAAACTTACATGAGCATAAAGTTAGGAAAATGATTTGTACATTGCAAACACTATTTGAGTATTAATAATATTATTGAATTAATGTTTATTACACTGCTAGGTGCTAGATGATGTGCTTTATATTAATAATACATATTTTATTATTTGGTTCCCAGAACAGCCCTATGAGCTAGGTAGGCATTCGTTGTTCATCGGATGTTAGGTGAGAAGCTACTGTATACTAGGAATTTTAATCATGGGGGATATAAGAGTGAAAAATGCCACTTCCTTTGTGAAGTTTGCATTCTAATAGGGAAGGAAATCCAGGTGTAAAACATAGTAATATAATGCCAGGTAGTGATGAATACTATGGGATAGAGGGTGATGGGTACAGGAGTCTAGTAAATCCTCTATTGGGACTTATAAGAAGTGATAGGTGGCATTTTAGTAGAAACTTGAAGGAGGCAGAGAAGGCATGCTAGTAACATCTGAGGAAAGAGAGTTCTACACAGAGGAACCTGCTCATTCAAAGTATCTGAGGAAGGAATATGCTGGGCAAATTTGGAAATACCAAGAAATATTGGGGAACTGGAGAAAAAGGTTTGAGGAGTTAGTCAGGATTCTGGTCATATAGGATCTTGTAGACTGGCAGTAATAAAACTCGTAAGTCATTCCTCAGCTATATTCCCCACTTTGCCCTACAGCCTATTTATTATGGATGTAATGTGAAACCAGGAAGATTTTTAGGAGAAGAATAACGTTTATTTATTAATATAACAAATGCTCACTGAAGACCTACTGCCAAGTCTTAAGAGTCAGACATCTTTGGAGAGGTTGTGGCTACCACAGGAACTCTTGTGGAGACAGAAAGACTTGCTAGAGTATACAGACCCCAGAGGGTGTATATTACAGGCAGTCCTCTGATGTGGTCCCCTGGAGGGCAGAGGATCTTACCAAAAGTTATAGGCTATAACTAAACCATGGGGTGAATACTATCAAGATCCCTGGGCACCAATCTGCTAAGTGCCACATAAAAAACAGCACTCTGGACGTGGAACAAAGCCCCTGCTGTTCTGGCTCTGTAGTATCCCTCCAATCTCTTAAGTTGACAAAGTCTAACATCAAGTGAGCTTGCAAAGGAGAAACATCTGTAGGATTCACCTCTGGTATTTATGCTTAGTCACAAATAATAATTTCTTGGTTCTTATTTCTGAATTGGGTTAACCATTGTATCACTCTGACTTCAAACTATTCACTAAGAAATCATATTGGTTGGATTGCTTACTAATTTAACTTTTTTTCCTGAACTATAAAGTATGTGAATTTTAAGTACATAACTCAACATATTTCTTACAAGTACATGCACTCATGTATAGCCACCACCCAAGACAAGGTAAAGTTCATGACCAGCACTCTGGAAAGCTCATTCTTGCTCCTGCTATGTAGTAATCATTTACATTTTAAGTGTCCCCTTAAAAACCTTTACTCAATTTTTTACATGGTTAGTATAACTAATAGGAAAGACAGATAAATAATGCATCCTTTTATACTGGACACCAAGCGTGCCAGAAGCTCCTTTAATTTAAGACCTATTTAAATTTGTCATTTTACATTTCTTTCTAATGAGGTCAAGGCACTCTATAGAAATTTTTGTGTTCCTCTCTTTTTCTGTAAGTTGACCATAATTAGCAATTCACTTCTCATCATCCCAGAGGAAAAGGGAATAAAATTTAGATAACATAAGAGACTCAAATATCCTTTTGTTCTTTTGTACAGGAATAGAAATCAAATTCAAGTTTTTGAGAATTAACTCTTTTCCATACCCTTAATGTGAGAAAATTCTACATTTATGCAAAGCAAATAACAACAACAGAACAACAACAACAAAAACCCTAAAAGTAATTTGGGCCATTAAAGAAATAGATTATATACATGTAAAAATAAAAAGCATATATTGTTTCTTCAAAACTCATAGCATTTAACATATCAACAAATGTGGAATGCATTTTTAATTAATTATTTTATTGCAAATAGTGAAAAGAAAGTAACATATTAAGTAGGAAAAGAGGGCTTTATCTTATTATATTTTATGACAACATTAGAATTTAGAAGTCTTCAAACTTCTCAGTTACATAAATTTGACTAATTCATCAGTATGAGCATAGTAACCCAAGAGGCTCAAGAAATTTGGTATTATAAGTTTTTCTTACTCCTGTGTACTTCTAGGTTTCTAAACATCCATTTTAATACTTTACATTATCACATAAAATTTAAAAGTCAGCTATCATATTGAAGGTTGACACAGTCAACTACTAATTTATTTTTTTCCTATGAGCTTTCCTTCACAAGTCAAAAGCCTTTGAACTTAGATTAGACTTCATAGCCTCAAAGTGGTGAGTGTTTTTCCAGAATGTTCTCAGATTTTTTTTAATGCCTGCCTCCACTGGATTTCGTTCAAAGTTTTCTAATGGGAAGCATACTTTAAACAGCCCGGATTCCATGTATTTAATGTATTATTTTACTTTATTGCTCTTCCCTAACTGAGCGTACTTAACCATCAACATATTTTTAAAAGTTTTATACTTGGTAATATTTTTGTTGGTTCTTTGTTTCCTCTTATAATGGGCTTTTAAAGATTAAGCGAATTTGCAGATTTCCCACACAAACACATCAGTACAGGACAGTGTGGTCTTAGAAATTAAGTAATACAATGTATGCTTTCTACATTACCCATTTGCTGCATAGAAAATGAGGAAGCTTGCCAATGGGTTAATTTTACGGAGAAAACTACTATTTTGAAATAAAATACAAAGTTTACTACATGACCATATTTTATTCCTAGTCATGTTCAATTTGGGAGTATCCTCTTGCATTTATACTCAAGGAAATGATGTCAGGGGCTGACCTATTATTTTCCAAGACAAAGGTTGCCACATACACACACACAAAATAAGTAACTTTTTCCTAGTTTGTATGTTCCCTTCAAATTGTTTTAATGAATTAACATTCTTGATAGTTTCATTATATGTACATGTTCAAAGTACTTAACAAAAATAATGTTGCATTTAAAATTTCACTGCCTTAAGCGTAATGTTTGCCTATGTTGCTCCTATTTCCTTCATCCTCTTTTAGGAAAGATGTTTGGTCACCATACTCCTACATACATTGCTCAGTTATTCACCCTGATTTCAGGTCTCTTCTTGCCATCTCCCATCTAGTTTTTATTATTATTCCAGATTTCTTCCTTTTCCTTCCTTCCTCCCCACCCACTCAACCCAACCACCCACTGTAATGCTCAGTTCTACTCTTTGGTAGGTATTCAAAATTAGCACTTTCCTCCATTTCCCTTCAGAAATGCTTTTGCATGCCTTCTTCCTCCTTAGAGACCACTTGCTCCCCTTACCTTTACAATCATTCTCCAACCTCTACTTAGCCCTACAGAGGGTTAGACTGTTTCCTGTTCTTCCACTTCCCTTTTCATAACAAAACATTTCTTTGGAACGTACAGCCAAGAGTCCCAAAAAGCAGATTCAGTGAACCAGTACCGTAAGAGGGCTTTGAATTAGATGAGAAATTTTGCAAAACTATGGCAATACTGAAATGCATTACGGTTAGTGCCTAGATGATTGCATTTTCATTTGCAATGTGGAATTACTGCCAAGAACTTGACTCTAGCTTATGTATGACAGCACACATTACCTAGGATTCAGAGCTCTTCTGAATGACCACTGATAATTGTGATATGAAGTCTTGTATTACATGCAAGAGTCTGGAGACTCTTCCAAGCATGTCATAATAAGAAAAATGGAAGGCAGTATATTAAAAATTAATGTTACAGTCATCCCTTTCTCAACTTTTTTACAAGTTAGATACAAGTGGTGTGAAAAATGTATCTCTAATAATTGCACTTTTTTTCAAAAATGACCAGATTGTTTCCACTTAAATTTCAAACTCAACTTTCACCATTAATCATTATATGCTATAAAATAAGCCATGTTATTCATTTATTCGTTCATTCAATATTTACTGAATACCTACCATGACTAAAACACAATTCAACAGACATTATCAATAAAACCTTGATTTTCAACTTACCATGGGCCATGCGATGGAACCAGTAGTAGCCAAAATCAACTCCTAAGAAAGTTAAATACCAAGTCCATGGAGAATGCCAAGGCAAACTGATGAGCCTATAGTTCTCCCAGATATAAATGTAAGTGGTCAGTTCGATGCTCCTAGAAAATAAGCTGGAAAAATAAAATTCACACACAATGATTATAGCACATTTTAAGTGTAAAACCATGTTAAAACATTTTAGGTAATATTTAAAAATTAGGGTATTTGGGTGCCTGGGTGGCTCAGTGGGTTAAAGCCTCTGTCTTCAGCTCAGGTCATGATCCCAGGGTCCTGGGATGGAGCCCCATATCGGGCTCTCTGCTCAATGGGGAACCTGCTCGCCCCCCGCCCCCGCCTGCTTCTCTGCCTACTTGTGATCTCTGTCTGTCAAATAAATAAATAAAATCTTTTTTAAAAAATTAGGGTATTCAAATACAAAAATAAAATTCTTTCTTCTTTTTTTTTTTTTCTTACTGTTCTATCATACCTTTTAAAAGGCCCAATTTCACAAGCTGCCTCATAGTTATCATGGATGCCAACTATTTACACTCTCAGTTTCATAGAATTTAGGATGCCATTCCTTTTTTTAATGTCTCTTAAAATAATTCCATGGAAGCCATACAACATAAATATGACAAAACTACAACTTATTTTCTGTGACTTTCATTTCCACATCTTAATGAAGAGTACAATAAGGGTGCTTTTTAAAGGAAGTACAAAAGGTATAAAGTTTAAGGGGGACTGCAGAAATGCCTACTCCCTTAAAATATGTTAATCCCATAAAATTTGCCTTTAGACTAAAGTTGCTTCTGGTTAACTATTCTCTTTATTTCTCTCTATTCCCTCCTTCTTTCTTTTGCACACACACATATACACATACTTTTATGTTTTTAGGTGTTATAGTTAGGATCGCAAGTTGGGCTTTCGTAGCATTTCAATAATTCTTGTAGTAATATAAATTACAACTCTCAAGATATAAGGGAATAATGTTTTCTTAGAAATAAATTATAAAAACCTACTTAGCACAATAGGTATCACATTATACCAGAGTGCTATTTTTTTTTTTGAAGACTTATTTATTTGTCAGAGAGAGAGCACAAGCAGGAGGAGTGGCAGGTAGAGGGAGAAGCAGGCTCCCTGCTGAGCAAGGAGCCCAATGTGGGCATAGGGCTTGATCCCAGAACCCTGGGATCACGACCTGAGCTGAAGGCAGATGTTTAACCAACTGAGCCACGCAGGCATCCCTCAGACTGCTATTGTTGAGAAGATAAGAAACAACTGGTACTGGTGAGGATGTGGAGAAAAGGGAACCTTCGTGTAGTATTGACGGGAATGTAATTTGGTGCAGCCCCTGTAAAACAAAGTATGGAACTTCCTCAAAAAATTAAAAATGGAAATTCCATATGATCTAGTAAGTCCATTGTTGGATACTCACCAAAGAAAATGAAAACGGTAATCTGAAAACATATATATATCCCTTTGTTTACTGCAGTTTTACTTTCAATAGAAAAGATATGGAAACAACCCAGGTGTCCATCAATAGAGAATAGATAAACATGATGTGCTATATAGGGACACCTGGTTGGCTCAGTTGGTAAAGAAAGCATCTGCCTTTGGCTCAGGTCATAATCCCAAGGTCATGGAATCGAGCCCTGCATGGGGCTACCTGCTTAATGGGTAGTCAGGTTCTCCCTCTCCCTTTGCCCCTCCTCACCCCACCTAAGTGCTCTCTCTCACTCTGCTGTCTCTCTCAAATAAATAAATTAAATTTTTTTTTATTGTGGCAAATACATGCAATGGACTATTACAGCACTATAAAAAGAATGAAATCTTGCCATTTTGGACAACACAGATAGACCTACAGGGGACAATGCTTAATGAATTAGATAAAGACAAATACTACATTATTTCGCTTAAATGTGGAATCTAAAAAACAAAATAAACAAACAAAATTTTTTTTAAAGATTCATAAATACAGAAAACAAACCAGTGGTTGCCAGCAGCGGTGGTTGAGGGGATGGGTGAAATAGCTGAAGGTAAAGGGGATTGAGAGGTATAAACATCTAATTATAAAATAAATAAGTCAGGGGGATAAAAACTACAGCATAGGAAATACAGTCAATAATACTGTAATAATTGTATGGAGATAAATGGTACTACACTTATCACGGTAGGCACTGCATAATGTACAGAATTAACAATCACTGTGTGATACACCTGAAACAAATATAAAACACTACATGTCAACTAGACATCTATTTTAAAACATATTTTTTAGGGATGCCTGAAAAGCTCCGTTAGTTAAGCGTCTGCTTTCAGCTCGGGTTATAATCCCAGTGCTGGAATGGAGCCCTGCACTGGGCTCCCTGCTCAGTGGAGTTTGCTTCTCCCACTCCCTCTGCCTCTCCCCTCTACTTATTCTATCTCTTGCATACCCTCTCTCTCTCAAATAAATTAAATCTTTAAAATTTTTTTTTCAAAACTAGTTAAAAGAATAATTGTTTTTTAAAATACAGACACCAGAATATGTATTATCACCTATGCTACCAAGTTTCTATACATTATTATTTCAAGAACTTCCTCAAAAATATATCATATACTTCAATTTTATTAAGTGTAGCATTTTCTCTTGAAATTATCTGTGATCAAATTTAAGTTTAAACTAAAAATAATCATTCCTTTATCACTTCTGTAAGTTTGGTTGAATGGACTTTTTCTTTTATATTTATCATTAATATTTAAAATAGGGCGCCTGGGTGGCTCAGTTGGTTAAGCAACTGCCTTCAGCTCAGGTCATGATCCCCGAGTCCCTGGATCGAGTCCCACATCAGGCTCCCAGCTCCACAGGGAGTCCACTTCTCCCTCTGACCTTCTCGCCTCTCAGCTCTCTCGCACTCTCTCTCTCTCAAATAAATAAATAAAATCTTTTTTTAAAAATGTAAAATAAATTAATCATTCTATTTAATAAAGATTCATTTATAAACCATGAACAAATGATGAAATTGTTAAGCATTCTAATTTGAAATAAAAGCTAAAGTAGAAACTCAAATTAGTCTATTATTACAATTCACCATTTTAGAAGTATTGTCCTCTACACAGTGAGTATCTATGAATTAGCACATAACTGAGTCTTTTGAAGTTATGGGCCTTTAATTTTAATCTACTTTTGACCTTATGATATGACTGTAACTATGATTTAATAATGTTAAAATTGTCTCATGTGTTGACTGCTTCAAGTTATTAATCTATAACATAAAATGCTGTGCTACTTCACAATAGCAATACAAATAATGAATAGAAATGTCAAATGCCTACATTTTTGAAAAGGACTACACATTATCAGATCTTAAAATTCAATTTTCAATTTTATATAGTTGTTGGCTCTTAAACTGGCCCCTCTATATGGAGAGTAAGGAGAAACCAAAGAAAGAGGCAAACCACTGCAGAATGGTGGGTGGTAGTTTTAATAAGCAAGGAAATTTACACAGAAGGCTGGGCTTGGGCAGCCTCAAGGTAAGTAGATCTCTATACCTGCCTGCTAGTCATATATTCAGTCCAGATGATCTCAACACCTTACTCTCTCTTAGGCTTCATCCTTAAAACAGCAGCTAGCAAGGGGAGAGTAGCAGAATATACATTCCAAAGACAGGAGATATGATAAGGAGACTCTGATTGCCAGAGTCCAAGTCCAAGGGTCATCCAGTGGACACATTCTCTCAATGATCTTCTCCAACAATTATATGGCTAGAAAGAGCAGTTTTGTCCCTGAGTGTGAGTCTTGACCAAAGGGAAATGTCTAGGCAGAACTCCTGTCACAACCCAGACCATGCCCTGGGTATTTCAGAATCCCTATCAAAAGGGTTCTGAACTGCTTATAGGACCTGCACGGACCTCCTTCCTGGTCCAGTCCTCCACAGAGCCAACCTACGCAAGTGTGTAAACTAGACATTACAAGGTAATCCTTGGTTTTTAGATATGCAGACAGAACTAGGACAAGCATTCTGGAATGTTCACATATAAGTGTTTGGGGTCTGTCATGAGATAGAACAGGCTGTGGGCCAGGGGCTCCCACACTGTTCTGGAACTCTGAGGAGTCCAATTTGTTATCCATGTTATTTATTATTGTCTTTATGGCAAACTATGCTCAGAGACTGTCTTTGCTAATAACTTATTTAAGGCAGTTACTGTGGGGAATTATAATTTATAATAATATTATTTCACAAGCCAGTAGCATACAGGATCATGCCTCCTCATAAGTCAATAAAGAAATAAAAACTCCAAACCAGTGACAGATTAATTAGACCTATTGTTTTAAGCAAAAGGGAGATGGAAAAAAGAAAGTCCAGATTTCGTGAACCCTTTCTATGGGTTGGTTCTTGGAAGAATGAGTAGAGGCAACCAAGAGCTGATGTCTAGCTGCCGGCACAAATTGAAAGTCCCTGTTGCTAGGGCACAAGGCTAGCAGAACAAAAGCACCAGTGTTGGTAGGCAAGATGATTTCTCTCATGGGGCCGCCGCAGTTTCTACCACTACCAGCAAAGAGTAGCCTCACCATGGCAGGAGCAAATGTCCCATGGTCTTCAGTGAGAGATTTAGGTCAGCAAAGAGTAGCCTTGTACAAGCTGAACATTTTCTTTATGTTCTCCTTATTTTTCCTTTATTTTTCATTTCTCCTTCTTAAAGGACTTTATTTAAGTCCTTACAAATTCTTGATAGTTAAAGTTTAAATATCTGTTATATTACATGTTTATATTGAAAGCACTCAGTAGCACAGCAATTTTAAAGACACTGTCCTGACAAGGCTTCCTCAATGTAAGGAAATTTACTCTTATATCAAAGCAACTTCACTTGAATGAAGTTAAAAATCAGATTTGCAATCATGACAAACTAATATACAACATTTATCAAGGTGGGGGATAGAACAAATTTTATTTTAAAGCATATCAGCTTGGTTGGCAAATTTTATATATTTAGACAAGGGCTTCTTAACAGTGTCATTGCTGACATTTATTCAAGATTGTTCTTCGCTGTTGGGGCCTGTTCGCTGGAGTTACTCAAATTATGAAATCTTAAAATTGCTCCCTATTATCCATTAATAGAGGATTAACCATATAAAATACAACTTTTAGGTAAAAAAAAAACAGTAAATAATATCAATTTTGTTTGGTTAAATCTAATAATTTTTTCTAAAATAGGGATGCTAAACTTTGGGCCACATAATCCCATTTGGGCCACATAATTCTTTGTTGTGGGGCTTGTCCTGTGAATTGCAGAATGCTCAACAGCATCCCTGGGTCTCCATTTTTTTTTAAAGATTTATTTATTTTAGAGAGAGGGAGAGGGAGAGAGAAAGGGAGTGGGAAGGGGCAGAGGGAGAGGGAGAGAAAGAAGTCCAAGCAGACTCCTCACTGAACACAGAGCTCGATGGAGGGCTAATCCCACGACCTGAGATCATGACCTGAGCTGAAACCAAGAGTCAGATGCTTAATTGACTGAGCCACCCAGCTGCGCCCCTGGATTTCTACTTACTAGATAAAGCCCTTCAAACTAGTTATTATAATTAAATGTCTAAATATCTCTTGAGGGACAGAATTGTCCCACTCAATAACCCTTTTAAAAAAGATTGATCCAGAAAGAAAAAAAATAAAATAAAACTCAGAGAGTACAATAGAAAGTTGAAATAATCTATGGCTTTTTACTTAAGCTTTAGTACATGTTGTTAAAGCAGATCCATTTATGGGCTCACTGAATCATTCAATAAATTCAGGTTAAGAGCCTGCTGGTACAACATGAGACTAGGAGGACACATTGTTGATCAGGGCACTCATAATCACCTATCTCATCAATGTTCCTTCCATTCAGAATCTTTTTTTTAAAGGTGCTATCTCCTTTGTCAGTTCCACGGACAATTGAAATAGGCTTTAAAGATACTAAGACTTTAATAAAAGAGGGTCCCGGGAAAACTTACACTTACAAAACAAAGAGAACCTGCCTGCAATTGAAATACTTTTTTTTATTTCCTGTACAGGTGCCAGGTCTTGAGCAGACACCCAATTTATTACTCTGTCAACTTACTTATTAGGGTTGACACAAATCGAGCTGAAATATACCTGACATACTACAGTCAAGACTTTTTTTTCACACTTTAGCAAGAAGCCAAACCCTCCCCAAAGCAAAGGGAAAGAGGGGAAAAGCTGTGGGAGTTAAATTCCCTGCTTTCTATCAGCAAGATGAATATGATCCTCTTCCATCATAAATGGGAAAAAACAGCCATGGAGTACCCACAACTAAAAACAATTCAGCAAAGGGATACAGCTGGGAAATGATTATCAAGCTCTGGAAAGCCCTTGATTGCAGGAAATAGCACCTACATTTTCAAAAATGTTCCCACCAGACCCTGAATCATAAACCAAAGCTCCTTCCTCTTTTTCTTCCCAATTCCTCCATCCTCTCCCAGCCCTGACCTCCAGCATATGACTCTGCACTGTGGAATTCAGACTTAAACTCTCTAAACTCCATCCTGTGGGAAGAGATGTATGTAATATGTATGAATGTAGTGAGCTTATTTTATCATGTGGAGATGAAATTTTGGGAGGCAGAGGGACTTTGCATAACAAAATACTAGATCCTTTTTACTCAATAAGTTTGAATGCAAGACAAAGAAAATGGCCTAAATATAAGGAGGCATGAGAATCCTCTAATCAACAACCTGCATTATAGAGGCTTTCCTCCCATTGTCTTTCTTCTTCATAATTTCTCCTCAAATAGTTACTTTCTCTTGCATCTGAGGTAAGTCTTTGGTAAAAGAAAGGTAGCATTTTAATAACATTTCTCTCAAAACTAGAAAATTGTCCTGCCAATGTTTAGTTACTGTAAAATCTGGCAAGGAGAAGGGAGTTGAGGGAAATTGGGGGGGAGATGAACCATGAGAGACTATGGACTCTGAAAAACAACCTGAGGGTTTTGAAGGGGCGGGAGGGGGGTGGGAGGTTGGGGGAGCCAGGTGGTGGGTATTGTGGAGGGCACGCATTGCATGGAGCACTGGAGCATGGAGCATTGTGGTGTAAAACTATGAATTCTGTTACGCTGAAAAGAAATTTTAAAAAAATGTTAATCCTAAAAAAAATCTGGCGAGGTACTAAATTGCTATCCCTGGATGATTGTGATGTTTTAAAAAAAGGTGAAGTTAGTTCATAAATTATAGTTTATAAAGTTGAGACTTAAAAATGATCAGTGCATTGGAATAAATATTAATGGAAGACTGAGAATTACAAAGCTATGCAGTTCTCAAAGTCATCTCAGTATGAACGTACCCATCACCACAAGCAGAAAGTTAACTTTGAATATGTTGTCCACTCTTCAGAATCTCAGGGTTAATTTAAGATATGAGAAAATTAGGCTAAAATGGCCCTAAAATTCTCTAATTCTCAAATACTCCCATGCCCTAATCATTTATCAAGTGAAATTTGATGTAATGCTCTTACTGTAAACTTAAAATTTCAAAGCGACTTTCGAAGTGAAATTTTTTACTCAGTACTCACGGATACCTGCCAATTTATACTATTTCATCACTGTCATTAGAGCTGTGTGTACTGTCTGATTTGGCCAGATAACACAAAAATGAAGAAAATCAGTAGGACATCTTTGTTTCTAATAATCCTGTCTTATAAATCAGAAAATAAACCAATATTTGAACGGGATCATTCTAAATCTCCTTACAAGCTTCACGAAGTTATAAACAAATACAGCTGAACGGTTAGATACTGATTTTTCCAAGAAATTTTGTTGTTTATTTATTTCAAAATCTCTTAAACCTAGCCCAGGAACTTGCCCTATCTGTAAAGCTACTGCCACTTTTGCTCCATCTAGTGGAATATTGATTTTCGCTCAGTATTAACAGAATATATAACATAACCTCTATCTCCTAAAGACAGATAACATCTGTATTGCTATTTCCTACTGTGAAATGACGTTACATCGACAAAGCAATCACTTAATTTCTTTTTACAACAACCACAAAAACCATAGACCTTTATAAATACAACGTGGCAAATTTGGAAGAAGCAAATTTGCTATATTCTTTACTATGCAAGAAATAAATTACTTGAAGAATTCCATTTCTCTATTGAGTAAGTACAAGGAAGCTCGCTTGCATGATCAGGGAAGGTTAGTCTAATAGCAATCTCTGAAGTTCCACAATTAACAACAAAGACAAAGTCTATTTATAAAGTTTGAGGTAAATGTTAAGAGGAAATGAAGCATTCTCCGTAGCAAATATCATGAACAAACCAGTAAGTTTTAAAAATATATTTTCTTCACCAAGGGGGTTGACAAAAAGTTACATTGAGATGTTAATATTAATAATAAAGTACCATTATTAACATTACATAAATGCATTTCTCTCTTATTGTGGACAATGAATAACTATTTATTAAGGTCCTCATCCAGAATGACAGGCACTGATTTGTTAGCAGTCTGACATCGCCAAAGGCAGTACCGCCTCTGATACTACGGTCTAGTAGAAAAACCCAGTATACAATTTTCCTTTATTCTCCAATCCCACCCCAAGGAGTCAAAGTATCCTAAAGAAATTTAATTTCCTCCTCTTTAATTTTTTTTTTTTAATGAATTGAAACTTTCTTGTCAGGAATGGAAAATTCCGTGGCAGTCATGGCCTGTAAAACGGTGCATATGTATGGTTCAACATTGTGGAGCTAGCTCCATACTAAAATTTGGCAAGGACCCATATGTATTAAAAGTGGAGTGTCCCCAACTTATTTGAAAATTTACCTACTTAAATTATCCCTCAACCTATTGCAATTTGATTTATAATCTGCTGTTTCAACAAACTAAATGAACCCATTAAAAACAAACATACTGTAGATATTTATATCGGGAATAAAATTTCTCTGGGGAGGATGCAATTTATGGAAGCAGAAACATTGGAAGGAAGTAACAAATTGAGGTCCTGGTTTTCTAATGAAGAATTGGAAATTGAGTTTTGCTTAAATAAGCAGGAAAAAAAAAGATGTGATTATTTTTCACTCATTAGCATTTCAGTCAGTAGCAGGATATTTCACAAGTTTTAGATACATTTTTTTAAGTAGATTTAGTAAGTATTTGGTTAAGTTTAATTTTTATAGTCACATATGCAAGTAATTGATAGAAAAGCAGATTATCTACATATGCTCCACTTCATTTAACTATGATAAATAAAAATATCCGTCTATAACTTCAGAACTAGATCCTAACTAACAAGGAAGAGTCTGCCTACTAGACTCCAGAAGAGCAAAACAGAGGCAGGTCTGCCCAGAATCTGGTTCTTAGGACAGATGGACTTTTATTACAGGTCATGGTCTGTCTGACAGGCTTATAAACAAGATAGAATCTTGTCTATGATATTTTCCCTTACATAAATATTTGAAAGACACAGTATGTATCTTTTCTATCAATATGCTAAGTACGCTACTAATCTTCAAGATACTTTGAATTTTATGTAATGATGAAACTGAGATCCTCAAACAAACATCGTTTCCCCTCAAAGTCTGCATACAGCATTTCCATTACATGAAGGGCAAAGTGGAAAAACATGTTCCTGGTTTCACTTTGATTTCTACAACTTCTTTCGTCAGAGACCACATGCCTACTTGGAATTATTATCCTAAGTGCAATTCCTCACAAGCAGATTAACAAATGGTATAGTACCATTTTTTCTCCCAATTATGTATTTTTAAGGATGTGGAAAGTCCCAGTTGCTGCTGTAGAAAATGAAATTAGTCCCTTGGAGAGGATATGATCAATGCTGTGTTAATCTAACCTTCAGCTGTTAATGATTTGCACAAGGATTCCCCTTGATGCTGAAATATTGTTTTAAGAATTTCTGTTAAATCCCCCTTCCTGTCTTTCACTGAAAGGGATTGAGTGGAGTGGATCCTGTGGATCAGCTTTTCTTCTCTGCTTCTGTGTGTGTGTGTGTGTGTGTGTGTGCATGTGCACACGCTTAAGAGGAACAAATAAGTGAAAATATTTTTACATTTCTCTTTCAAATAATTTGCTTTGCTGAAATGTTTTAGGTAAAGGGTTGTAAAAGATCAAATCCTTGCAACCCTTATAAAATTATCCACATTTCAAAATTTAGAATTGCTGGCCACACATACAAAAACAACAACAACAACAACAAGCAATTTGCTAATTCCCGTTCAAAACACAACTGTGGAAAAATATGTTCCACATTCAAGTTCACAACTTCTTTCAAAGGGCACCAGGGTGAACAGCTTGTGTCAGCTTCCACAATGTTGTGGGGAGTGGGCTGTGAAGGAAAGGAGCTATATGTTTCATCCCTGAAGGACTGCTTTGTTTTGGTCTCTCGCTTTCTCTCCCTCTCCCCCTCCTCCTCTTTTCTCTTTCTTTCTCTCCCTCTCTTCCTTCTCCCTTATACATTGGGGTTTTGTTTATAGCAAACATACACATATATATATTTGATTCTGGGGTACCTGTTAAAACTCTGTACCCTTTTTATCACACTGCTGAGCAGAAACATTGTGCTAAGAACGCAGTTTCTATTTCTAGTAGTTATCAGGTTATGGCAAGAGAATAATCTAATTCCACTTGTGACCGAAGTCCAGCTTGAAAAAGTAAAACTCATGCTGAAGCACTGAGTCAGCTTGATGTCTCCTTAAGTTCTTAAAAAAATAAATTCATTCCAACTCAACACAATATGTGATGCCTAATTGTACTGGCAGGGCACCTCTCTCTCAATTATCAACTTATTCTTCTAGTTCATCACTTGTCTGATTTCCATGAGCTTGTACACTTAACTTCCTCAAAATAAACTACAGTAACCAACTGGGTAGTTTTCAATAATCAAATCTACGTATTCTCTCAGTATGCTTAATGTATTTCTATTCAAGTCTGATCAAAGGAGACATGAAATAGAAAAAATTATGCATAATTATAAACTCCTATTTAGCATATTAGGGGAATTAACTGCAAATAACTTGGGATATTATCCTCTAATTCTGACAGCAATGTGCAACCATATGAGTAGATTTTCAGTTATTATTATGATGATTATCCGAATTATTACTATTATTATTTTATACCTATTAGCCTACTTTTCCATGGTAACATTTATGAAAGAAATTTTTCCTTTAGGTTTACTCCCTATCTGAACAATTTTATTCAATTACATGAAATTATTCTACCTTTTCTCAGATATCTTTTAAGTTTTTATTTTAAAAAATCCACCTTGGTTTCCCACTGGGTGGTTCAGAAACATTCCAAAGCAATGAGCACTGGTCAGAAGTAAAGCTCTTAAAACAGTAAAAGAGGCAATGAGTGGGAAGTAGGAATGAGAACATTCATCAGCAATGCAGAGCACAGACTTGTAAGGGAAGATTCACCTTCTGCCCCTTTGGTAAATCCTCATGTACTGAAGAGCCTCCCATGCATTGCTTTTCCTCTGCCTCCATTATAACTTACTCTTTCTAAAATGTAGTGGGTCACTTATTGTTCACTGTTTGGTTCCTTCATCATCTAATCTTACCAACATAACACTACAAAAATATTAAATTTTTAAAAATCTAGAATATACCAGATATCATTCCAGGCATAGAGGTTAAAATTATGAAGAAAGATCCCTCTGACTCTCAAGTTGCATGCAATCTATCAGGAAGGACTGGGAAAAAAAACAGGTGAGCATAATGCCATGTGACAATTCTGCAACTGGGGTAAGCACAAGATTCCATGGGACCACAGTGAAGTGATGGCTCAAGTAGGATTGGAGGACAGAGAAGATTCACTGAACAGTGTGACTCTTCAACAGAATTCTATCCTTAGACCTAAGAAATGAATCAGTTAGCCACAGTAATGGCTTTCCAAGCAGAGGGAAGCATGTGTGACATCTGAGCAATGGCAAGTGGTAGAGGATGGAAGGAACAAATATTGCAAAGGGGTAAGGAGAATGAAGGGAGCAAAAGTAAGCGTAGATAGACAAAGGCTTCTACAGTTCAGGGAAAAAAAATTCAAACTTTATCCTAGGCAATATGGAACCTATGAAGAATTTTCACCAGATCCAAATTATAGAAATGTTTCGCTGAAAATGAGGTAGTGGGACGCCTGGGTGGCTCAGTTGGTTAAGCGGCTACCTTCGGCTCAGGTCATGATCCCGGCGTCCTGGGATCGAGCCCCGCATCGGGCTCCTTGCTCAGCGGGGAGCCTGCTTCTCCCTCTGCCTTTGCCTGCCACTCTGTCTGCCTGCACTCACTCTCTCTGACAAATAAATAAATAAAATCTTTTTTAAAAAAGTGAGGTAGCACTAGAAAGAGGATTAGAGACCACTTGGGAGACCACGTAGTAATTCAAAGCTTTCTGTGATCTTTATTAAAGAGTATTTGTACCACAAATTGCATAGCACATGAATTTGGCTGAGGCAAAATTAATTTTCTAGTAGATAACTAGACTATAACTCAGGGTCAGACTAGGCGAAGGCAAGTGAAACACTTACCTTTGGCCCAAAATTTAAGGGGGCAGCAATAAACTCGGTAATCAAGATAAATAACATTTAGAGTAGTATCTTTAGAAATGAATACAGAAACAAATCCATGGTGAACGAAATATCAAGAATTTAAATAATGACAGCAACTGGATACTTTGAGAATATATGCATATATGTGAAAACAGACGAACTCCCCATACAGTCAGGGTTCCTCTTCCATCTTACTTAGATAATTTCAGTTTATTCATTTAGCATGGCTAACCAACTAACTCACCTTGGAAGCCGAGAAAAAATGCCGGCTGATATTGATGTTAATGCATCATCCAAACGACCTGGTGGCTTCCCTTTGAGAATCCAGCTGACGGCCAGTTCAAGAAGCATTAAGGAAATGAAAAATGGAGTTGCCTGGAAAGGAAATGGCACAAAAAAGATGCTATTGTGCTTGGTATAAAATTCTTCCACATTTTCTGATTAGTCATTCCAGAAGTAGGAGGCCCAGGGTGACATCTCATAGCAGGAGAAGGTATATACTTATCCTAGAGGATCACTTCCTCCCAACAGGCAAAGAAATCTGATTATTTCAGACATACAATAAACAGGTGCTCAAAATCTATCATCCAATTTGGAAATGAAATATAATCATAGATGTAACCATGATAATTCTGCCAAGAAAATAACCTTAGGAGGGATAGGTTTCAAGTTAAACCAGAAAAAAAAATTAAAATAAGCACAATAATCAGAAGTCTATTATCTCCATGACTAAGACCCTCTTTAAAAGACTTCACTTAGGGGACGCCTGGGTGGCTCAGTTGGTTAAGCGGCTGCCTTCAGCTCAGGTCATGATCCCAGCGTCCTGGGATGGCGTCCCACATCTGGATCCTTGCTCTGCCGGCAGGGAGCCTGCTTCTCCCTCTGCCTCTGCCTGCTATTCTGTCTGTGCTCGCTCATTCTCTCTCTCTCTCTCCCTCTCTTACAAATAAATAAATAAAAATCTTAAAAAAAAAAGACTTCACTTAGGATACACATATTTCTAGTTTTTCATATTAAAATTACAGGAATGACAAAATTGAAACTGTAGGAACAAAACATTTTCTTCCAAGTATTTCAGAGAATTTGTTTAAAACTTCATTCAAGTTTTATTCACTCAGTTTTAGCTCTGTGCTATAATAAGTATTTTTAGGCTCCACTATGGATGACAAATGCTGAAAAGAGTTTGATGTTATAATACAAAAAAATAATGATTTATAAACATGGGAGTATCACATTTTTCTCCTTAAAAACTCAGAAAGGAATAATATCAAATCCTGAAAAAGTTATGGGTTACACTCACTTGGAAGCTGGTCATAAGTTCTGAAGTTTTCTAAACTGAACTCCCAAGAACATATTCTCTGATGTCATTTTTTTTTCTGGTCTGAACTCGTAAGTGTTATAGGAACAACTTTGACAGGGTGGGGAACTTAGGTATTCAAGTTCTAATTCTGGATATTTCCACTTCCAATCATAGCCAGGAACCAGAAGTAAAAAGTGCCTCTGAACACTTCAGAATTTCAAAGAAAACTTGGTTGAAGTTCAAACTTAGGAAGTCAGAGTTGGACTCGGTCAGCTCTATATCCATTCTGCAGAACTACTCTACCAAATTAAAGAGGAAATATTTTCCTGGGAGGTGGTTTGCCCTTTAAAACCAAAACTGTTACAGAGTTTACTGATGTCATATAACCATTTGACACTGAGCTTCTGACAACTAAATTTCTAACACCACTGTGTCTAGGAAAACTTTGTAAAGTTTTATCATATTCTGCAGTGACATATCCAAGGAAAGGAGTTTAACAGGAGAAACTCGTCTTTGATATTGTATAGAAATTCAATTCAAGTAGAAATTTTAATATGGCTCCATGCCTTTATAAAACTGAATTATTTTTATTAGAATTTAATAATTTGAAGAACAAATGTGAACAAAACCCCAGGATGGGTTTAACATACTTATTAAGACAAACGCAACAGCAGCCTCTTCCCATACAGTCTCACCTGCTTTACATAATCAGGCACCTCTTCCAGCGTATGGAATGACGTTTCATTGGGCTTCACCATGTAAAACATCATGCGAATTCCCTGGGAAACTGAAACATCCTGTTGAGCTTCTGGGTTCATGTCTGCCCTTGTCTAATTCCCAGCTGGAGAATATTTGCGATTCAGTGGTTGAAGCCAGAGGCTGAACAAAGAGGAACAGAACTGTGCTACACAGAACAAGCCCTTTGTCAGAGAACAGCTAGGAACAGAGCTCCAGGGAGAACACAGCCAACAGCAGATTCTGTGTAGAGAGACAGGAAAACACAGGGACCAAGAAGGAGTTCAGAGTTCAGTGGGTGCAGGACACAGGAGGGAGGGAAAGGGGAGGAATCATGCCCAAAACAAAGATAAACACTGGAGTTTGACTGTAGGTGGAGTAACTTAACATTAAACAAAAAAGAAAAACAGACAAACAAAACGAAAAGATGATACAGCCTTAGAAAGGGGAAAAGTGCTAACAGGTGAAAGTTCACTCTGAAAAAATGGACAGCTATTCAAGACTCAGAGCACAAAATGAAAATTCTTTTTTCTTTTTTTAAATTCACATTGTGTTCTGTTTGTTGTCTTCTTAGAGTCCTGTTTCCTCGAAGGACAGGGTGCTCTAATCTCAGGAAGGCTAAGCGTCAGAGTCAATAAGCACTGACTATATCACACTGGTTATTGCTTATAGATTTCTGGACTTGTACAGTATTAACTTCTGAATGTGTGCAAACCGATTTAGGGACATTTGGCTTGTTACATGATCCACCATGTTTAATGGAACCTTGACTAATCGTATCTGTATTTTTCTGAGCACTTATGGGGACTCTCTGATCAAAGAAGCTGTCAAGATATTGCTGCAAGACTGTATCTGTGTTGCAGGAGGAGCATAAGTTGATTATGCCTTTCAGGGAGGTTAGAGGGCACTTCATTGATTGCATCATCAGTGAATGAGTGGAGGTTTCCTGAACAGCCTCAGCCCTTCACCTGGAATGGCTGTGATCACCCCTTAGCTACCAACTCATCTTTTAAACATGTTTATATAGATTTTACTAAATTATCAATACATGATTATTTTAGAAGAAATAGAAACTATAGATAAACAATAAATAATAAAGTTACCCAAGAGACACTATTAACATTTTGGTATATGAATAGTCAGTTCTGCTGCTATATGACATACAAGCTGCTAAAAATCAGTATAATTTGCAAAGCTGTACAATAAAAACCATGAGGCTGATGAGAAAAATGGGATTTGGGTACAATACTTGAAAACTTTGTAATAATCCATAAGAAAGAAAAAGAAGATAGAGACCTAATAAAAATTGTACTACACTTTTACACATGCATTTACATGGTTAGGAAATGTACACTACAATAAGTATGGTGCTTCATCTTGAAAAAGACCTGACATTTGTTTGTGGAGGTGGGCATTGGAAAAGTGGCAGAACCTGAGTTACTGTGGAGTCATCAATTTATTAGAAGTTCTCTCCACTCAGTATGTGGTTAGACTTTTTCATTTTTAAATTTCTTTTACTATTTTTTTTTTTACCAGCTGCAGAGGTGTGTGTGTATACATTCCAAGCAGGAATACAAAATCATTTTAAGTATTTAAACTGACTGAACACTAATACTAAGAATTAGTTACAGACAGTAGAAGAGGTGAAAAATCAAATAAGAACAAAGAAGAAATCTAGGGATTAATGTTGATAGGAAGTCAATAGCATCTTTAAGCTACAGGGACAAAAAAAAGGAGGGTGTGTTAATACTGCGCAGGGCCTGGGCAGTATTAACCGCAGTGGGCCTAATAAGATCACTGGCCATGGAATAAACCCCCAAAACAATAACCAAAGCAAAGAGAGTTAGGAAAGAGTATGATGGCTACTCCCTTACAGCCAACCAACCTCCCAGCAATACTTCCCATTGGCCTGAGTCAAAGCCAGTTAAAAGAAAAGCCTAGGAGAGGTCTCTGGCCTGGAGGGACTATGGAAGAGGGAAGAAGAAGGGAAGGAACGCATCCAAGGAAAAGCCAATCAAGGGCCAAGACACCATTGTAACTTATTCAACTGTTTCTCCACTGCAGTGCAATTAAGTCTAGTTTTTCAGTTTTAGCTAATAAATTTAATGCAGCAATGAACATCATGGTATAAATATCTCATACAGTTATGTACATTTTGTATTAAATAGATTTCTAGCAGTGGAATTATGTTATTGAAGGGTATGTAAAATTCATGCTTTGAGAGTGGCTGCCAAATTCACCACCAAGATTGCCTTTCACTCTTGTTAACACTAGCTACTATCAGTCCCTTATGGTTTTAAGCCCATTGGGAAAAATGACATCTTGCCTTAATTTGCATTTTTCCAGTGACTTTGAAAATCTTGACAATATACTTATTAGTCATTTGTTTTTCTTTATGTGTGATTTATTTTTAAATATATGTTGCATGTGATTTTATATTATCTTTCTATACTGATTTATACACTATTTGTATTCTACATATATATATATTCTACATACATATGTGTATGTATATATATATATATAAAATGTATGTATTTTGCTCCTGTATATGGCAAATGTTCTCTCAGTCTTTGTTTTCAACTTTGTTACCTATATGTTGTCATACAGCAATTGTAACTTTGTGTGTCCTGCTATCATTTATTTTATTACTTCTGCCTTTGGGTCTTGTTCATGACTATTTTCTTCACCAGAATTCTACAAAAATAACCTTCTGTGTTTTCTTCTAGTATGTTTCCAGGACTTTTCAACTAAACAACTAAAGTTGTTCCTTTAGTCATCTGGAGTTCAGTTTGTATATGGTATGAAGTCATTATTTCATGTTATACCCTCATTATCTACCCTGGATGATCCCAGTTCTTCCCATACCATTACCTAAAGTCAGTACCTTCCACACTATTCTTTGACATGTCTGCACCATCTCCAGGCTCTCCACTCTGTCCTACTGATGTATGTATCTATTCTTGTACTGTATCATGTTGTCTTAATTACTGTACTACCATAATAAATTCTAGTAACTTGTAAAACAACTTTTCATTTGTGAGTTTTGTTTTTCAAAAATTTTAAACTACTTTTCACATTTGTTCTAATGGATCTATTTAACGTAAACCTAAAAAAATCCTATTGGCATTTTAAGTGGAACTTCACTGAATTCATGGATTGATTTGGAAGAACTGACATCACAGGCACTCAGTAAACCTGTCTGGAACAAATGAACATAGACATTACCATCATTTAAACCTCATTCTGTATTTGAGTGATGCCAATGCAAACTACCAATTCCTTATCCTCTCCATTCTTTTTTTTTTTTAAGATTTTATTTTTAAATAATCTCTCCCCCAATACGGGGCTAAAGCTCACAACCCTGAGATCAAGAGTCACACACTCCACCAGCTGAGCCAGCCAGACACCCCTATCATCCTCCCCCCCTCCCCCTCCTCCCCCTCCTTCCTCTTCTTTGGTACTGGCACAGGTGGCAAGGTTTTCTTTCTTTTCTTCTTTTTTTTATCACCAGAAGGTTATTCATATCATTGTATATCTTACCATAATTTTTTCTTACCTATATATGTGAAGAAATCCTTGGCTAAAAATAAAATCACTACTCAAAAATTAATCCCCCCCCTCCAAAATCAACAGAGATAAAACACTTTGGCTAGAAACCCGTCAGGTGAAACAAGATGTATACAAGAGATGGTTTTAAGCCTATAACAGAACCAGCAAGAAAAAGCCAGAGATAGTTCCAGACACTTTTCTGTCAGGTTTCTATCCAAAGATTCCTAGTCAATGGGGCTTTGTTGGCAGTCCCTTCTTTCATCTAATTAAAGTGGAAATGCTTAAGAGCCTGATGTGAGTGATAAGCATCCCATGAGAGCTCAAGACATGACAACCTGCGGCACTATACTCTCATCTGCAAATAAATCAGAACAAAAAGACATCAGAAGCTTCTTGTATCGAACGGACACTAAAATAAATAAATAAATAAATGAAAATTTTAAAAAAATGAAACTGATATGGGACTTCTAATGATACTGATAACTGTCCAGTCAAGAAGAGAGATCACAGTAACTTGAACAGGGGAAGCTTAATACAAAGAATTGTTAGTTTTGACATAGTCTGTAGAAATATTTTTCTAGATATGTCTCCTCAGACAAGAGAAACTAAAGCAAAATTAAACCATTGAGACTATACCAACCTAAAAAGCTTTTTCACAGAAAGGGAAATCATCAACAAAATGAGAAGGGAACATCCTGAATCAGAAGATACTTGGAAATTATATATCCAATAATGAGTTAATATCCTATATAGAGAGAGAGGATATTATAGAAATATGTATAAATTTGTATAACAACACTAAAAAATACAAATAATTCAATTAAAAATGGGCAGAGGATCTGAACAGATATCTTTCCAAAGAAGACATATAGAGTGCCAACAGACACATGAAAAGATGTTCAACATCACCAGTTATCAGGAAAATGCAAGTCAAAACCACAATGAGATAACACCTCATACCTGTCAGTAGGACTGAAATAAAAAAGGCAAGAAATAACAAGTGTTGGTGAGGATGTAGAGAAAAAGTAACTCTTGCATATTGTTGGTGGAATAAAAAATGGCATAGCCACAATGAAAAACAGTGTGGAAGGTCCTCAAAATAAAAAATAGAATTAACACAGGATCCAGTAGTTCCACTCCTGGATATTTACCCAAAGAAAATGAAAGGACTAACTTGAAAATATATATGCACCCCGATGTTCAAAAGCACTATTAATAATTGCCAAATTATGGAAGCAACCCAAGTGTCCATCCATAGATGAATGGATAAAGAAATGGAACACACAAATGGAACACTACTCAGAAATAGAAAAGAATGAGATCTTCCCATTTTCAACAACATGCATGGACCTAGAGGGCATAAAGCTAACCGAAGTAAGGCAGGCAAACACAAATGCTGTATGACTTCACTTGCACGTGGGATTCAAGAAACAAAAGAAATGAACAAACACAGAAGAAAAGACAGACAAAAGAGACTCAAATATGGAGAAAAAGCTGTTTGTTGCCAGAAAGGGGATGGGTGGTGAGATGGGTAAAACAGATAAAGGGGTTTGAGAGTACACTTATTGTGATGAGTACTGAGTAATGCAGAGAATTGCTGAATCATTATATTGCACACCTGTACAATAACATAACAGTAACGTAACACTGTATGTTAGTTCTAGTTCACACAAGTAAATAAAAAAGAATTGTCAGCTATAATAGGGAATTGGAGTTAAGGAAGTGCCTAATAAAAATTGAGGAAACTCTAAAAAATATGAGAATAGCAGAAGTAAGGAGTAGCTACTACCCTCAGGGCTGGACTGAGGAACTTACTGGAAATTGTGTTGGAAGAGGTCAGTGAGAGGACCACGTTCACTAGTTGACCATCAGACTGTACTCTCCCCTGTCCATGGAATGCACAATCTGCCCAGTATGCCCACAGAATTGTGTGTTCAACAATGACTGTCCAGGGCCTGGTTCTGACAAAGCTTAATATCATCTTGGCTAGCATAGAAAAAATACTTAAAAGACTCAGATCCATTTTCACAGTCAGCCAATAATGTATGAATTTGGAGATGAGAAGCAATAAACTTGTTTTTTTGTTGTTGTTTTGTTTTTTTGTTTTGTTTTGTTTTTAGAGAAAAAGAGAGAGAGAGAGAGAACGAGTAGGGGGAGGAAAGAAGGGGCAGAGGGAGAGAGAGAATCCCAAACAGGCTCCACAATCAGTGCAGAGCCTGACATGGCGCTCAATCTCACAACTTGGAGATCATGACCTGAGCTGAAATCAAGAGTCAGATGTTTAAATAAAATCTTAAAAAAAAAAAAAAAAGGGACGCCTGGGTGGCTCAGTTGGTTAAGCAGCTGCCTTTGGCTCAGGTCATGATCCCAGCGTCCTGGGATCGAGTCCCACATCGGGCTCCTTGCTCGGCAGGGAGCCTGCTTCTCCCTCTGCCTCTGCCTGCCACTCTGTCTGCCTGTGATCGCTCTCTCTCTCTCTGACAAATAAATAAATAAAATCTTAAAAAAAAAAAAAGAGTCAGATGTTTAACTGAGTCACGCAGGAACCCCAAGAAGCAATAAACCCCTAACTAATACAGGACATGACACTTTTTAGTAATTACAGAAAATTTTCTTTACAGTCTCTTCTACATGTGATATTTAGCCTTAATATTTACAAAATTACAAATCAAGTAAAAAACCAAAATTTTATGTGATGCTCATTGTAAGAGAAGGAGAGACTCTCCACATACTATTATGTATTTTCTTTTAGCATTTAACTTTTCAAAGTAATATTAACTCTGAATTCAATGTGCCTTTCCCCCACTTAGGTTACTCAGTTCTGCCTCTTGGATACTTGTGGAATATTTTCGTGCCTTTGAAATTAAATCATTTTGGTGTGTTACTTCTTCCTATAGAAGACGTAAGCCTCTTAAAGGTCATATTTCAAACCTTCCTTTACTTCAAAGTAATTTTCTGCTTTTTTGTTTTTCCTATTATTTTTGTTCCATTTATTTTTTTATACTTCTTCACAAATGTGATTTATCTGTTTATCAGACCCCATTTGTCTTTCATATCCACATAGTCTCTGAGCATTTTCATCTTTTGTTTTCTAATGCTCTCTAACTGATTTGTTCAAACCAATACTTTTGGTATTTTTTTCTTCACTGTTTCTTTCTTCCTTCTGGTTCTATTTAAATTTAAATTTTTTAAATTCTACAATGACATTATTTTTTTTCTTAAACTCTTCCCTTAACTCCTCTATTATGTCTATTTCCTATCACATAATTTCATTTTCCTTCAAATGTATTTCCTATTTAACTTCTTTATGTGCATAAAACAGTTCTGCCTAAAATTATTCTTACTATCCTGGGGGATGGTAAGAAGTCCTTCATCTACTTTTGGTAATCTCCTTCCCAGCCCTCATCCCCAATTTGTTTATTCTTGAATAAATACAGATCTTTGTATGCTTCTCCCACCCCTGAAAGATATGGATAACTATTTCTTGGCAATATACCTCCAGGTATATATGGCATATCAGAATTTAGGTTCATTTCATCAGCTCAACCTAAAGAGGTGGTGGAGGGGATGTGGATATGGTCGGTCTCTACCAATCTCTGCATGCTTTTTTAGTGGGTTGGAAATATTTCTGGCCAACTTTCCTTCTCTTGATTCTTGCTCTTTAGTTTCCTCTACTCCAGTCATACAAAAAGACCATTTAATATAGTCTTTCTGTAATTTCTATTTACTGAGACTGGGGAGTGTTGATGGCTCATTATGGAAGGTTTTCAGTTAAAAAAATTTGCCTTTTGATTTTGGACAATATGACAACAAAAGAATTTGTTTACAGAAAATCTTCTCAGTTCCTGGCTTTTCTTTTCTGTGAGATATTCTATCCTCCCCTCCACCTCTGATGGTTCCATCCTCCTGAGCTGTCATTGGCCCTAAAGGCCAAAATCACGTCTATTAGAGTGAGCCAGTCTCAGCTATATTTCTTTTTTTTTTTAAGATTTTATCTATTTATTTGACAGGCAGAGACCACATGTAGGCAGAGAGGCAGGCAGAGAGAGAGAGGAAGCAGGCTCCCTGCTGAGCAGAGAGCCCGATGCGGGGCTCGATCCCAGGACCCCGGGATCATGACCTGAGCCCAAGGCAGAAGCTTTAACCCACTGAGCCACCCAGGCGCCCCTCAGCTATATTTCTTATCACCTGTCCTGACCATTTGCAGATTACAGGGTTTATCTAATACAGCAGAGGGATCGAACTCTGCTTCTGAAAAACTGGGTTGGAGAAATACCTAGTCATCTTTCTACTAAGTGCTAATAATAACACATCAAGATGAACTTCAAGGTGGATGCAAGAAAGGGGACCCTGACCCACATTCCTGTTGTTTCTCCTTTCATTATCAGAACACCAGTCCTATCAGATCCCACCCTTGTGACCTCATTTAACCTTAGTTACCTCCAAACCCAGTAATACTGGGGGGTAGGGCCTCAACATATGAATTTTGGGGAGTCACAATTCAGTCCCTAATACTTCTCTACACATCCTTCTCTTTCATCATTTGAGACAATTTCTTCTCTTATACTACCATCTTTAAAAGTTTATTTTTTCTGCAATTATAAAAACAATGTATGTTCACTATAGAAATAGAGAAAAATGCAGAACATACTTAGGAAAAAAGTCATAATCCCACCCATCAGATTAGTGCCTTATTAATATTTTAACATACATACATATTTAAGGTTTTCTCAGAGACATTTTTTTTTTTTTTTACGTAACTGAGTCCACAGTCTATGTGTAATTTTAGGTGCACTTTTTAAAAATTGGAAGCCTCATGATGAGTGACAAAGCCTAAAAATGGCAGATATTTTTGGGCTCTGAATCATCACCTGGGAGAGCTCTCTATCAATTTAGAATATTATTTTTTAAGTTAAATTCAATTACCAACACATAGTACATCATTAATTTCAGATGTAGTATTCAAGAATTCAAACAATTTAGAGTACTAGATAAGCAAAAAAAAATTTTTTAAAGATTTTATTTATTTGTCAGAGAGGGAGAGAGAGCGAGCGAGCACAGGCAGACAGAGTGGCAGGCAGAGGGAGAAGCAGGCTTCCCGCCGAGCAAAGAGCCCGATGTGGGACTCGATCCCAGGACACTGGGATCATGACCTGAGCTGAAGGCAGCCGCTTAACCAACTGAGCCACCCAGGTGTCCCAAGATAAACAAAATTTAAACTTATATGTCTTTTGTGTTTCATTTGTTATTCTTTGAGGCTAATGGTGCCCTAATATCAACAAAAAACACTGGAGGGTTTTGAATAGAAGCATCACATAATCCAAGGTAAGTATTAAAACCATCAGTCTGGTTTCCCTGTGAAGAATAGACTTTCTAGGGGGAGGGGCCTGTAGAGAAGTGATTGAGATAGTCCAGGCATGACATGTTGGTGACTGACTTTCACTAGGATGGCCTCAGTGGAAATAGTAAGAAGTGGAAAGATTCTGGATACCTTTTGATGATAAAGCTGACAAGGTTTGCTAACAGAGTGGATGAGGAAACATGTACTTTCAAGTTTGGTTTAAGCAAACTAAAGAAGAGTTTTGTTTACTACCACAGACAAACCAAGGGATCTGGCTTTAAACATGATATGAGATGCCTGTGGGCATCTAAGTGGAGATGGGTCTAGCAGTTAGGTATATAAATCTGGAGTTGAAAGCTCAAAATAGGATTCAGCTATGAATAGAAAGAAGAAGTGCTGACAAGAATAGAAGAGCTACAAGCCAAACATAAGGATGATTTCCATGTATAGACCCTTCAGCCATGTCTGTATGCATAAACAATCCTAATTTTAATTTGAAGACCATTTTTGTTACATTGATTTTATTTGCATGACATTTTTGTAGTTCAAATACAGAAAACAAAATATAATCTTCACGTTACTACGAATAGTCTCATTACAGAAGTAATGGAAATGATCTATCCTATTCCTATTTTAAGATACAGCATAGAAAGCATGTATCTTAACAAACTGCCAAACTGTTTTCCAAAGTGTATGTACCATTTAGCATGGTATTCCCACCAGTATGAGATGCTCAGTTGCTCAACATGCTTTCCAGCCCTTGGTATATGCAGAGTTATTTTTGTTTTTCATTATCTTTTTCATATCTAAAAGGCTGTATAATTTGTGGAGATATATTATCATAATACAATGTTAATTATTTTTATTCCTATATGTTTTGTGGGCATTTAAAAAAAAAGAATACAGCTATTTGTTGCCAAAATTTTAATATTGTTTCTGTGTTTGAATCCTTTGTATTAATACTTTTCTTTTTTTTTTTAAGATTTTATTTATTTATTTGACAGACAGAGATCACAGGTAGGCAGAGAGGCAGCCAGAGAGAGAGGAAGGGAAGCAGGCCCCCCGCTGAGCAGAGAGCCCGATGTGGGGCTTGATCCCAGGACCATGGGATCATGACCTGAGCCGAAGGCAGAGGCCTCAACCCACTGAGCCACCCAGGTGCCCCTGTATTAATACTTTTCATTAGAAACTGGCACCATATGAAACTTAAATCAATCTCTATTTTCTTAGATCAGATTTTATTACTTTTGGCCAAAGTCTTTTCCACAACTTAGAAGGCAAAGATCAGGTAGAACATGATCTCCAAAGAAATTTATGGCATACACTTGAGTTCAGAGCATAAAAAACAAATAGTATTTCAGAAGTTATTTCTTTAAAATCCCTTCAAGCTAATACATCTCATTGTTATTTTAACAGTAGTCAGTGCCAAAAGAACAACTCAAAGTGCTGCACACATATCAGTGTCACAATGGATGTAATTCGCTCTTTATAGGACTGATTTTGAGTCAATGTTGGAGTTGACCCAACTGCTCAGAGCAGAATAAAAGAATGTGGAAGATCTCAAGAGTATTTCTTGAAATAGCTCATGAGGTTCTCTGCAAAGAGAAGAATATCTTTTGGAAAATAAGTTTGGAAAATGCAAAATAATGCATATACCACTTAGAGATTAATCTCACGTGTAATAAATATTTTAAAGGTTCTGAAAAGTCCAGCAGCAAATAAATTTATTTTAATTGGCTCAAGTTGCAGTTTCTCAACTGTAATTTGCTACAAAATTCATATTACTCTCATACTTGTGAATAACCTATATAGAACATGTATTACATACTGCTTGGTTTGGGGACTGCTAGTTAAATTAGGGTCTCTATATGGCCATTTCTCTTTTAGGGAAAGAATGGACACTTATCTTTGGTCATGGTAATTACTGCCCATAATCTAAGGGAAAAATCACTATGAAAGACTTATGTATGATTCAAAATAAGTAAAAAAGGCAAGATTAGTGTTCTATACTACATACAAAAGTGTGTTTCTAATAATATCAGCAGATCAGACAAAATCCTTTACCTAAATATCCATCACAGAAACTGCTGTATGCTGATGAAAGGACCTGTGAACCTTCTTTTATGAAGCAGAGTTGAAGCAATTCAGCATAGACATAAATCCAGGTCTTATCATTCTCTAGGACATGTGGTTAGGAATTTCTCCCTAGTTTCAGTACCAAGAATAATGTGTTTCTCCTGAACAGCACTGGTGCTGTTTAATTTTATGGATGCTATGAATCACCTACCTAATCATGTTTCCCACTTCAGATGGTTTAATATGTAGCTTAATGCCAAATTTATGGCATAAATCTAGCCAGTGTGTAACATTCAAATAGTAGCATACCAAACTCACCCCTGGATCCACATTAATTCCTGCCTATATTTTCCTTGCTTAATTTTTATCACCTATTTTTCTCTGTTGAATTAAGCTTTATTGAGTATATGGGTGTTAGATATTTAATTCCATCTTGTTGTGAGGTAAAGAAAAGTTAATAGATTGTTTAATGAGTAAAATGAGCAATTCTCTAGTTAGTGCCTCATTCTGAGAGGCATTCTCAGGAGACACCTGTAAATTTTCATTATCCTCACAGAAGCACATACTGTAATTAAGAAGATGAAATATCCACTGGGATCAGGCTGCTGGTGATGCAAGTGGAAAAAACTAAAGATGTTTAGGAACTAATTCATGATCCAAATCCAAACTCATGAATTTTCATTGTATTTAATTTTTATTTTAAGAATTATCTCCCCAAATAAACACACATCAATATTTTTCAATCACAGTTGACTTTTACTTCAGACTTCTTCCTGGTGGAAGGAGATTAAACTTCTTATGTGTTTTGGATAAGAAAGGAACCCCACCATTAAGCACTTCAAATATCCAATGGGGATATCTGAGTCCTCAGTTTGGGATGCAGCAAATAAAGGTCGATGATGGCCTTAGAAAAAAGCTATTAAAACATGCTTCCGTATGGTCTCCCCATGTCTTTCTTCTCCACGAAGTTCAAGAATCCTCCTCTGGGGAGGGGAATTCTTGTTGGAAAAGGACAGTCCCAAGTTGTTGATGTAACCTGAATGTATAACTTTGTCCTTGATGCTTGATGACTCCACCACACAACCAGAATTTGTTTGAACTATAATGAATCACTGTGATATTCTTGCTCTTACCTAGTAAAGAATCCTTGTATCCCATTTGAAATCAGAAGTATCTGAAAGATAACTGTTCACTTTTATTGCCATTGCTGGAAGATTAATCACCCTCTTCAGAGGAATGAATTGGTTCCCTCATGATCTGATCGCTTTTTTTCATTCATGAAAAAAACTCCTCCTAAGTCACGGGGTTTTTCAAAATAGAAGGGAAGACACCTCACACAAACATATCCAAAGTCACATACTTTCTGCACCTTCCCCAATGTCTCAGAAGTACATCAAAATTTAAAATTTCTACTACTCAGAAGTCACTGTTATGGAAATGGAAAGATGACCCAGACTGGGAAAAATTTTTTACAAATCTTATATTTGACAAAAGACTTGGATCCAAGATCAACAAATAGCCCAAAACTCAAAAGCAACCTACTTTAAAAAGAGATTTGAATAGACATTCACCAAAGATTATTCAGATGGCAATTCAGCACCTAAATAATCCATGTCATTAGTTCTTAGGGATATGCAAATTAAAACCACTACATATCTATCCATTCTAGGATAAAATTTAAAAGACTGGTGATAGCCAGTATTTGTAAGGATATGGACAAAATGCAAGGATACAGACCCTCATTAACTATTGATAGGAATGGAAAATGAAACAAATCATGATGGAAAGCTTATCATGATGGAAATCATGATGGAAAGCTTAAAAATTTATACATACACTTACATCATGGTCTATCCATTTAACTCCTAAAAATGTATGTAGATGAATGAAACTACCCACCCATGCAAATACTTGTACACACATATTCGCACATACTTATTTGTATTTATGACAGACAACTCACACTAATCCATCAGTTCATTATGTAGCATGCTAAATGTCACCATTACCACATTGTGTTTCCAGGGAATAATCAGTATTCTTTTGAACTTCACTGAACAGCCTATACCTGGGAGTCTACCTTGATTCTTCTATTTCTTACTTTCCATAATCAGTTTAATATTGATTCCTATAGGTTCTACTAGCAAACAAGTAGGTATTGGACCTACTTGCGAACTGCCAAGTCAAATAGAGGGTCACAAACAGAATTTTTAAAATAAAATAGATCAGGATGAAAGACAAAATGTTTCCAAATGTCAACATTTCTTATCAGGTATATAAATAAGTATAATTTTATGAAATTTCATTAGTTACATAAAAACCAGACATTAATACACATATCTTACCAGTCGAAATTTTACTTTTGTTTAAATTTAAATTGCAGTTTGAAAAAAATTGAAGACCATACCTCCAAATCTGACTCCTTTCCCACTCTTACCATCCATCAAGCCTCCTTTCTGTCTCTCCTGAACCATTATAATTACCTATCTAACCTATCTGGTTTTTTCCCAACATACTTTGAATCTACTGCCTACATAACAATTAGAAAAATCTTTTTAGTATGTAAATCATATCAATCATTTTTCACCTTAGAATTTTACATTCTGTTTCATTGATTTTGGAACAAAGTACAAATTCCCATGGCTACCTTATCTGGTTTGAGTATAATAACATGAACCAGAGCCTGGCAATCCCAGCAACAACCTCACTGCATGCATCCACCTCCTTCATTTCATTCCCTGTGATTTTTCTGTCAGTCTTTCAAATGCACCTCAGTACCTTTAAGCTTATTTTTGCCTCTTCCTTAAGTATTTTTCATGTCCTCTTAGTCTCCTCAGATCCCTCCCACTCTTCATGAATACTGTAACATGCCCTCCTTAGAGCTATCTTCTTTGAATACAAGCTGATTCTTGAATATCTCACTTGAATACTACATGCCTATTTGGAATATGACATGTCAATATTGAAATCATCATTGTTTATCACTGCCCTCCTCCTATCACCATTGTCAAAGCTGTGATCTTTCCTAAATCATTACCTCTGCAAAGGTTGCCATTTTTTACATTTTACATGTTTCTATAGTTTAGGTACATCCTGAGTATATCAGCTTTTCACTCATGACAGATAGAGATAAAAAGAGAATGTTTGAAATACACAGTTTCATAGGATTTTTGAACTTCATAGATCTTATTTTCATACTATGACATAATCTGCAGCATCCATGCTTATCTCTAGGACTGTGCAAGTTCATGGTGGGCAGTGGTTTAGGAGCCCAGATCATTCCTGCATTAGGGCAGAGGCCTCCCAGCCCAACAGCAAAGGGAGAACAGCTGCCAAGTTCTAGTTTCAAATTAGTTCCAACCTGCAGCAGAGTCTCCTACAAGTATGCAGCATTGCTGAACTTCTTTTTAAAAATCCATTAATACAGTAATAACACTGAAGACTCCACTAAAAAACTATTAGAACTGATAAATGAAATAAAGTTGCAGGATATAAAATTAATACACAGAATTAAGATGCATTTCTATATACTAATAATGAAGTAGCAGAGAAATTAAGAAGACATACCCATTATATTACAGCAAAAATAATAAAATACCCAGGAATAAACTTAACCAAAGGGGCAGAAGACCTGTATTCCAAAGACTGTAAAACACTGATGAAAGAAATCGAAGATGACACAAAAAAATGGAAAGGCATTCCATGCTCATGGATTGGAAAAGCCAATATTGTTAAAATGTCCATCCTAACCAAAGTAATCTACAATCTAATGCAATGTCTATCAAAATACCAACAGCATTTTTCATCAAAATAGAATAAATAATCCTAAATTTGTATGGAACCACAGAAGTCCCCAAATAGCTAAAGCAATCTTGAGAAAGAACAACGCTGAAGGTGTCTCAGTCCCAGATTTCAAGATAAACTATAAAGTTGTAGCAATGAAGAACAGTATGGTACTAGCACAAAAATAGAAACAGAATACAGAGCCCATAAATAAATCTATGATTATATAGTCAATAAATCTATGACAAAATAGGCAAGACTATACAAGGGGCAAAAAACATTCTCTTCAACATATGGCGTTGGGAAAGCTGGACAACTACATGCAAAAGAATGAAACTGGACCACTTTCTTATATCATACACAAAGACAAACTCAAAATGGATTAAAGACCTAAATATGAGACTTGAAATCATAAAATTCCTAAAAAACAAACAAACAAAAACAAAACAAAACAAAAAAAAAGATAGGCAGTATTTTCTTTGACATCTGCTGTAGACACATTCTAGATACGTCTCCTCAGGCAAGGGAAACAAAAGCAAAATTAAACTGCTTTTGGGCAGCAAAGAAAATCATCAGCAAAACAAGGTCACCTACTGATTAGGAGAAGATACTTGCAAAGAAGATATATCTGATAAGGGTTAATATCCAAAATATATAAAAACAAATATAACTCAATACCAGTAACAATAATAATCCAATTAAAAATTGGCAGAGGACCTAAATAGACATTTTTCAAAAAAAGACGTACAAATGGCCAACACACACACACATCAAAAGATGCTCAACATCATTCATCAGGGAGATGCAAATCGAAACCAAAATGAGATATCACCTCACACCTGACAGAATAACTAGAATCAAAGACAAGAAAAAACAAGTATTGGGGAGGATATGGAGAAAAGGGAATCCACTGTTGGTGAGAATCCAAACTAGTGCAGCCACTGTGGAAAACAGTATGGGAATTCCCCAAAAAATTAAAAATAGAATTACTATATAATCAAGTCATTCCACTACTATGTATTAACCCCTGCCCCCTCCAAAAAAACCCAAAAGCACTAATTTGAAAAGATACATGGACCCCTATGTTTCTTGCAGAATTATTTACAAAAGCCAAAACATGGAAGCAACCCATGTCCATCAATAGAAGAATGGACCCTGATATGAGGAATTTGAGAGGCAAAGTAGGGGGTTTGGGGGTAGGAAAGGAAAAAATGAAACAAGATGGGATCAGGAGGGAGACAAACCATAAGAGACTCTTAACCTCACAAAACAAAATGAGTGTTGCCCAGGGGAGGGAGGGAGGGAGGGAGAGGGTGGTTGGGATATGGACATTGGGGAGGGTATGTGCTACCTGTACCCCTGTAGCTAATAATAAAAAAAAAATCTTAAAAAAATAGAAGAATGGAAAAGGATGAAGTGCTATATATACACAATGGACTATAATTCAGCCATAAAAAAAAGTATGAGATCTTACCATTCGCAACAACATGGTTGGACCAACAGGGTATAAACAGTAAGTGAAATAAGTTAGAGAAAAACAAGTACCATATGATTTCATTCATATGTGGAATTTAAAAAACAAAACAAATGAAATGACAAAGAAAAAAAGACAAAGCTCGTGATTGCTAGAGGGAGATGGGTGTCAGGATGGGATGAAATACATAAAGGTGATTGGTACACTTATCTTGATTAGCACTGAATAATGTATTGAATTGTTAAATCATTATATTGTACACCTGAAAGCAATATGACACTATATGTTAATTAGAATGGTAACATTCGTTAATACAAGATTTGTACTAGTCTTTTTTCTGTCTTCAAACTACCTTTTTCAATATACTTTTAAGATATCTGACAGCTCTGTTTAAACTATCCATTTAAGTATTTTTTTCTTAAATTTTTTGTAATATTCCTGAAAGAAATTGTGAATTTTCTTAGATGTCATCTTTCTTAGAAAGAGTATTTACCAATTCAGTTACTTAATATTTTACCT
Source organism: Mellivora capensis (assembly GCA_004024625.1). Lineage (NCBI taxonomy): Eukaryota > Metazoa > Chordata > Mammalia > Carnivora > Mustelidae > Mellivora > Mellivora capensis. The sequence goes on from PISX010005249.1 coordinate 75,080, forward strand.
CTGAAGCATTGAATGTTCCTGAAAGTTTTCAAATACATAGATATGTGGTATCTTTCTGATAAACATATCTTGAGGTAAATTAATAAATATGGCACCTCTCCTTCGTGGACAGTAAGGCTCTCTGCTTCCATTAAAATTTTAAGTGACAATCTGAGTAATGATACAGTATTTATTCCTGCTGCATGTATGTATCTCTTGGTATCCTTATGCTAAATAATATCAAAGTAAAAACACTGAAATGTCTTATAGATGAAGAAGCTCATGTTCACAAAGAAAGCAATATTAAGTCCAATGCTGAGTTACTAGCCAACTGATTTTTAAGTTTCCTTTATTCATTCAAGAAATTTTTTCATTCATGCATTTATAAATAATTAAATATTCTTATTTGCATTTAAGCTTCTATTAATTTTTTATTAAATGTTAAATATTTAATGATATTTATTTTTGCTGTTTTACTTCTTAATTATCATCTATAGAAAATATTATGGAGTATTCATTTATGTTTATAATAATATAAAGTTTCTTCTATAAAAATTGTGTTAATTTTTAAGTAAAATTAAAGACATTCAATAAGTAATCAGTCTAGCAAAAATTTTTCAAAACTGATAGTTACATAACTATATAAAGTTTGACTAATATTATATTATTTTATTTAGTCTCTATCTTATGAGGAATATATTATCCCATTTTACAAATGAGGGAACTGGGATCAGAAAGGTCATTTCTATAATTTAATTATTATTCAAGGTCATATTTATAATTTAAAATGTGACCAAAGCCAAGATAATTATGCTGAAAGTAAACACAACTTTTTTTAATCATTTTTTTTTAACCATTTAACCAAAGACCTAACTTTGAGAAACCTGCACTCCTGTTAAGGACAATCAGGTGAGCCCACCCTTGGGCCATTATGTGTTTGGTGCCTTAGCAAAAAGTGACTGTTAAAGGGGCAAGAAAGAGGAGGTAGAATGTAGTTTCCTGAACAGCTAGGGAAGTTGTGAAAATTGAAATAGTGAAGTCTGATTCGAACAATAGGAATATTTTAAAATATGAACTAAAAAGTTTTTAAAAAAAAAGGAAAATTTCCCAAATACTAACTTCAGAACGCTTTACATTAAATACTTTTTACATTCTATTTGGTGGGATATATTCAAATACCTAAAAGACTTAATGATATTCATCAGACTTGAGTGGGATCAGAAACTAGCCCACTTTAAAAGCTGGCTTATAGTCACTTCTCTAGGTTATTTCTGATCCATATACAATTTGAAACAGAGACTCCCCAGATGCTTTTGGTTTGAGTTTCTGAATACTGGACCTAATGTAAACACAACTCATAAAGTGCAAGTTGAAGAGAAGCTAGACAGAACAATGTGAAATCAGCAGCCACTTATTGGATAGGAATGCTATTAAGAACTGAGCCAATGCAATTTATTTCTATCACTAAACATTATCTTGGAATATTAAAACTAGTTAACAAAAAAGAGAACATCCTTGAAAGAGTGACTCGTTCTTTTTCCAACTATTTGGAATCAAAACTGTCAGCAGTCTATTTTTAGGGATTTGTGTGACATTTATTATTAGTCTGGTTATTAAGTATAGCACGGACTCTTGGTACAGAGAATGCCAAATCAAAAGCTAAATTTTGGCCAGCATCCATAGGTTAGGGGTGTGTGTGTGTGTGTGTGTGTGTGTGTGTGTGTTTTTTCTCTTGGTATGTGTTATACCTTAAAAAAATGGCTTGGACATATTTAACAGACCATGGAATATGCCTGGATTAGGACATCACAACTGAACGAAGTTGCTTGGTAAAGCATAGAAGTCAATGTTAAGTCGAGGCTTACTTTAATCTCATTCTTTAACATGCTACATGATAAAATTCACACCATGAGATTCATGGATGTTGTAAGAATGTTAAATATACCAGCTACTATCACTTGTACCTCAATTTCCTGAAAGTTTCTTTATGGGAAAATCAGGTACTCAATGACATTAGTATTCTGCTCATGAAGTTGTAGCATGGTCTAGGAAAATAGCTACAAAGAATTAACCTGTTAATCAGGGATGGAACTGACACTGTCACCATTATTCTAAAAGATCTTTCAAAGGTCAGACACAAAGTCTTCCCGTGAAATGAAATAAAACTACATAATTTAAAAAACAAAACCCACAATACTGAACTACAGACAGAGTTGGAAGTCTGCTTCCCAGTACCACACTAGGACATAACATGGATCTCAAGGTTCTGAGCTTGGCCAGGCGTATACTTCAAACCAATTACTAGTTCTAGTATAACTCTTAAAAAGTTGCTTAAAGTTTCTGATGCTTTGTTTTCTCTATTTCTCACTAAAATAATTTTAACTTTCAATGCTATTTCTTCAATGACTATTTATTGACGCTCTTCCATTTTGCCCAACACTGGACAAGCAGGAGAAGCAAGATGATTGCAATGGTCTGGCTATTATAATTCATACATATGATTGTGGTAAAGGTTAATTAAACAAAATGATGCAGGAGGCAAAGATCAGGTATTCAAAAAACATTACTTTCTTCCTTTCTATTTATTGGAAAAGGAAACTTTCCACCAGACTATAGTTTCATTGTATACCAGAATTCCCTAGAATGACAGGTGGAGAAAAGTAAAGTTGGTATCAGATGAAATTCTTTAAAGGATGTCACAGTATTCCTTGGGACTACAACAATACATGGCAGCTAGACATGTACTCAATATTTACTGAGCACCTACCATAGGCTAGATACTGTACTATGCATTAAAATATAAATTAACAAAGGCTATACACTCAAGGAGATCAAACTTTAAGGCATCATTATGAGATGAGCAATGTGTGTGAGTTACACCACAGGTAAACTATTAACTTATTAATTTTAATTTTGTAATTAATTATATATATCATGTACATATTTATAAATATAAATAATTTGTATGACTATATATAAAATACACATTAATGTGCAATGTTATTTATATAATTACTATTATGTAATTATTATTTAATCACTTCTTTTATTTGAAGAAAACACTATTGAAGACAATGTTGAAAAGCATTATTCTTCCTCCTTCAATTTCCTAGAAACAGGATTCTATTGTGTATAATTTTAATTCTTAGAGGCTATTTTCAAGACTATTCTACTCTAATATTGATTTATCAGTTTCAACAGTTAACTATTGATTACCTTGCCCATAAAACTGAAGATGTAGCTTGTTCATACCATCAAACTCCTTCAGTCTTACTTTAAAGCCACTATCTAAAGGCTTATACTGCATTACAATTGTAACTTTAAGTAATTTATTTAAATCAGTGTTCCTTGTTCAATAGTGGCTCTTGCCTCTTATTTTTTAGAAGTCTGTTTTCTCCTCCACCTTTCCTGCCAATGGGTTTCCACTGCCACCTCGCATCCTTAGTGAGCCCCTCTCTCACATAATGTTAACAGTTTGATCTACATTGCAATTCCAACCAAGTACTACGTGATTTGTCTACTTTAAATGTTAGAAATAAATAAACAAGATCTGGATTATACAAATACTGTTTATTCCTGGGTAAAAAAATAGGTGAAAATTATATTTCTTTTTCATATGTTCCAATGTCAGAAACTCTGGACTATGCAAGAAAAATGTTATTGACATTCTTATTTGAGATACTCTCTCAACTGTTTAAAATCTTGCCATGTTTTATTTTGCTTCATATTTGGAACATAATTTACTCCTTTCTTTTTCTCCCAGGTGTTTTTAATTGTTCTTTTTGTTTGTTTCTTGTACTATTTACCTTTACAATACCTCAATTTTTCTTTTCCTAGCCTTTAATTATGTAATCATTTCCAACGGTTCTGAAAATGGGGTGCAAAACCCCACGGTTCCCAAAGACCTTTTCAGGGGCTGAAAAGTCAAAACTATTTTCACAATAGCTCTAAGACATCATCTGTCTTTTTCATTGTGTGTAAAAGCAATGAACATTATCCATGAACAATGGGTATAACTGCTGACAACAAATTATGCTAGGTAGGAATCACTGTGCTCTTGGGCACAAAGGACTGGCAGTGTAAAACAAAAAGAAAAAAAAACAGTTACACTGAAAAATGTCCTTGCTCAAGAAGTTAAAAATGTTAATTTTATTAAATCTCAATCCTTGAGTACATACCTTTTTAGTACTGTGTTTGGCAAAATGGGAACTGCTCACAAAACACTGTTGTTGCATAATGAAGTATAATAGATGTCTTAAGAAAAATAATTTTTGTGATTGACTTGTGAGCTTAAATATCCACTTTTTTCATGGAAATCTTTGACATCAAGGAACAATGGGCAAATTACAGTTATTCTGGGTTTAGTACTTAGAGACATTTTCAAGAAACTGAACTAAATAAGCCTGCCACTTCAACAATAATTCTAGCTTCCTAATAAAAAGTATCATCTTGGAAAATTTACATAGGCCTCCATCAGCTTGAGAGTCTAATTCTATGACAGGTATTTTCCAATAACTAATGCATGTCATTGCAAAAGCATGCACAGACAAATGATTTAAAGTGCAACACAGATAAAGCATATTTTAAACAACCTCATTAAGGTATCATCTATGTACACAAACTGTATATATCTAAAGTACACTATTCATATCTATTTATGCACCCATGACACTATCGCCACCATCAAGATAATGAATACACTTCTCATGCCCCAAAGTTCCTCACGACCTTTATAATATATTATTCTATTTCTGCCCCCAAATTCCAACCCCACCTATCACTACAAATTAGTCTACATTTTCTAAAATGTTCTTTGAATGTAATAATATAGTAGGAGCTACAGTCTTTTTCATTTTGGCTTTTTTCACTCAGCATTTGTGATCCAACTTGTATGTATCACGTTTATTCACTTTTATTGTTGAACAAAATCCATTATATGGATATTCTACAAGTTACTTATCCATTCATCTGTTGATTAACATTGAGTATTTTGCAGTTTTTGCTATAACTAATGAAGCTGCTACGAACACTCATCTGCACATCTTTGTATGAACATATGCTTCCATTTCTCTTGGGAACTTTTTTCTAGGAGCAGAATGGATGGATCATATGAAAAGTGTGTATTTAGTTTTTTAAGAATAGCCACACCACGGCGCCTGGGTGGCTCAGTGGGCTAAAGCCTCTGCCTTCAGCTTGGGTCATGTTCTCCGGATCCTGGGATAGAGCCCCACATCGGGCTCTCTGCTCAGCAGGGAGCCTGCTTCCCCCCTCTCTCTGCCTGCCTCTCTGCCGACTTGTGATCTCTGTCTGTTAAATAAATAAATAAAATCTTAAAAAAAAAAAAGAATAGCTAAACCACTTTCCAAAGTAAGTGTACCAATTTAAAATTCTACCAGCGGAACGCCTGGGTGGCTCAGTTGGTTAAAATTCTACCAGCAAGCAGTTTACAAGAGTGAATTCCTATCTACTGCAATAGTTGGTATAGTCAGTCTTTCTTAACTTTAGCCTTTAAAATAGGTATGTAATGATATCACACTGTGGTCTTATTTCACATTTTCCTAATGAACATTAACGTTGAATATCTTTTCATGTGCTTATTCACCACCTGTGTTAATTTTTCTGGTGAGTGTCTATTCAAATATTTTGCCCATCTTTTTATTGAGTTGTGGTTTTCTTTTAGTTGTTTTACTTTCTTTTTTTAATTGAGTTTGGGAGTTGATTACATATTTTGATGAGTCCTTTATCAAATATGTGTTTTGAATCTATTTTCTCCCCATCTCTCGCTTATCTTTTTATTCTCTTAACAGTATCTCTTGAAACAGAATTTTTTTTATTTTGACTAAGTCCAGCTACTCAACATTTTTGTTTTATGTATTATGCCTCCAGTGTTATATTTAGAAAAGTCTTTCTTAAAAAAAAACTTTGTCTAAGTCATGGAAACAAATGTTTTCTCCTATGTTCTACAAATTTTATAGTTTTAGGTTTTATATTAGGTATACAAAATATCTTGTTGTTTTTGTTTATTGTGCAAGCTATAGATCAAAGTTCATTTTTTTGTATTTGGATAACCAATTGTTCCCGCATCATGTACTATAAGGACTATATTTGCCTTAAAGCAAAAGAAATTCAGTGGAGAAAATATAGTCTTCTTTGTTAAAAAACAGCTGTCCATATATGTGTAAACTTATTTCTGGATCCTGTATTCTGTCCACTACTTTATTTTTCTATCTTTACAACAATATATTTTCTTGATTACTATAGACTTAGAGTGAGTATTAAAATCAGGTAGTATTAATTCTCAAACTTTGTTCTTAAATTTATTTTGCCTCTTCTAGATTATTTGAATTTCAATATAAGTTTTAGAATTAGTATGCCAATTTCTACAAAAAAAACCAATAGGATTTTAATTTGGTATTATATGGAATTGTAGATCGATTTGGATAGGATTAGTATCTTAAAAATCTTCAGCCTTCTGATCTATGAATTTGATACATCTTTCTACTTTTTTAGGACTTTTTTTTCTCACTGTGTATTATAGTCTTTTGCATATAGTTGTTGCATAAATTTATCAGATTTATCCTTATTTCATAATTTTTGATGCTACTGTAAATTTTATTCCTTTTTTACTTTCAGTTTCTAGTTGTCGCTGCTAGCCTAAAAAATACAGTTAATCTAGTTTTATATTCCACAACCTTGCTAAATTATTTCTAGTAGGCATTTTGTAGGAAAAAATATATATACATATAAATAGTATATGTCATTAAGAATAAAGATGTTATTTTGATATTTTATTTTTGTGTGTGTGGTTTTTCTTCAAATTTATTTATTTGACAGAGAGACAGTGAGAGAGAGGGCACAAGCAGGGGGAGTGGCAGCAGAGGAAGGAGAAGCAGGTCCCCCGCAGAGCAGGGAGCCCAACGTGGGGACTCGATCCCAGGATCCTGGGATCATGACCCAAGCCAATGGCAGATGCCTAACCAACTGAGCCACCCAGGTGCCCCTGTTTTTGTTTTTATTTAGAATATTTTTTATTCCTTTCATGATTTAGGCTTTGATACATGGTTATTGCTGTGTATTTTTTATTTTCCAAAAACCTGAATGTTTTCTAGAGACCCATTATTGATTTCTAATTTAGTTACAATGTGTTTAAAGGATGCATTTTGTCAAATTTGAAAACTTTTACATTTATTGAGACTTGTATTATAGCCTCCAAGATCCTCTATCTAAATGTTCCCTATGCTCTGAGAAAAAAAATAAAAAAGGAGTGTATTCTGCTGTTGTTTGGTGAAATGGTGTATAAATACTAAACAAAGTTGCTATTTAAGTTGTTACATCCTTAGTGATTTCTGCTCATTCAATTTATTTTTGAGGGGGTGGTATTACTATCTCTGACTATAAATATGGATTTGTTTCATTTCCTACAGTTCTATTGGGTTTTTCCTTCATGTATTTTGGCAGTCTGTGATTAGGTGATAAATATGGAGAACTGCTATTTCATCTTAATGCAGACTCTTTATCATTAAGAAATAGCTTTCTTTAGCAGTGGTTGTACTTTGGCTCTGAAATCTACCTTGCTTAATATTAATATAACCATTCCAGATTTCCTTTGGTTAGTGCTAACATTAGATATCCTTTTCTATCCTTTTATTTTTAATCTATTTGCATATTGTTTAAAGTATATGGTTATACACTGCCATTTGGCCTCACTATTACATTCAATCTAGCAAATACTTCCTGATAATTGTGATACACAGAACATTGACATTTAAAGTAATTATTGATATAGCTAGATTTGTCTATCATTTTATATACTTTCTGCATGTTCTGCCTATTCTTCAAGGGTCTGCTTTTTGTTTTTAATTATTTTTTAAGATTTTATTTATCTATTTATTTATTTTTTAATTTATTTAAAGACGGGTGGGGGGCAGGAGCAGAGGAAAGGAACAAGAAGATTCTGTGCTGAGCGTGAGCCTGACATGGGGCTCAATCCCACCAGCCTGAGATCATGACCGAGCTGAATTCAAAAGTCAGATGTTCAACCAACTGAGCCACCCAGACACCCCTTGAGGGTTTTTTTTTTTCTTCTTTTTCTCCATAGTTCTGTAGTTATGTTTGACATAATTGTGGTTCTAGTAATTATTAGCAGAGGTTGATATTACTATCTTTGCAGACACTTAATCCCATGTAATTATTAAGGTTGCCAATCAATTCATTCTCAATTTTAGCAATCCTTATTAAATTACTAGGGTGCAGGTATCAATATAAAAAAATTCAAAATGAACTAATTGCTAATTTCCAACAAAAATGTAAAGGGCATTTTTTTATAACTCTTGTTCAAAACAAGTATTGTACTGCATAACTGGTTTCTTTCTTTTTTTTTTTTAAGGTTTTATTTATTTATTTGACAGAGAGAGAGAGATCACAAATAGGCAGGGAGGCAGGCAGAGAGAGGAGGAAGCAGGCTCTTCGCGGAGCAGAGAGCCCTAAGTGGGGCTTGATCCCAGGACGCTGGGATCATGACCTGAGCCAAAGGCAGAGGCTTTAACCCACTGAGCCACCCAGGCGCCCCTCTTGTTGATTCATATGTAAAAATCCCAAGAAATTTTGGCTGAACTGATACAATGGAGTATGATTTTACACAATTAATTAATTTTTAGCATCACCACAAAGTGCAAACCTAATTCAAAGTAATTTAGAGGAAGCAGAAAGAAATACTGACATTATGACCTCTGAAAATGGAGATAGTTGGATGACTTCTATCCTCATGGCTTATAATAAATTCTAACATAGGAAGGCCTGTTCTTTAGATGTCACTGTGGCAAATTTGGCACAGACAGTGGCCTGCCTGGAAAAACTCCTCTGTGTTGATGGTTGATGTATAAAGCGGAGTTAAAGGCCTGTATCCTTGGCATAATATGACCACAAAGAGAAGGACACATGGCTCTAATTTAAGTAGTTTTTTTTTTTTCCTTAATGAATGTTCTTCCTGCTTTGAGGTACTAGGATTTCCCCCCGAACCATGCAAATATTTACAAAGCATATGCTTGATAAAAGTAGAGGTCCCCCCCAAAATTAAAAAAGCATAATGTAGTATGCCTAGAACAATAATTAATAAAAAGTTTAAAGTGTGTTCTTCATTGGTGGTATCCTGGGACATAGTCCTGGTTCTTATGAAGAGTAAGATCTCAGCAAGCATTTTTGAATCAATAAATGTCAAAACATCCCACCTTTCCTTTAGAAGAGAAAATTCCAGGACCTTTCCTGTCTGCAAGGTTACCATTCCGTGTAGGAAACATTGTACCCCAGCATATAAATCATAGCAATTATCTGGGCTAGGATAGTAAACCCCTCACATCCCAGTCTAGAACTTGCAATAGTGTTATGGTAAAAAGGGACATAAAAAGATGGTTTACCATAAAATATAGGAAAAAATCAATAAGAGCTACAGAAATTGAGAAAAGTGACCAGAGAGAAGGTAAGATATAAGTGGGATGTTGACGTATGGGTTAGAGTAAGAAAAGGAACAAAATATATCAATTGGGAATGTGTGTCTTAAAGTCCTAGAGGCAAGTTCTGGAAACAAATCAATAGCTGCATTTTGCTGGGTGGGGCTGGTGCATTTGTGTACTGGAGCTAAATCAGAAGAGATATCTAATTGTTGAATTATGAAAGACTATGAATGTCCAATTATGACAAATGAACGCTGTGTTTATGAGGCAAAACTGATGTGTGGAAATGGTACTAACAGGAAATCAATTCAACAGAATTTGACAGTTAGATTGGAAGGAATAAATGGTAGAAGCAGAATGACATTCAGCAGACTTCAACAATGGCCTCAGATATGAGGTGGTCAGAACCTGGTGGTGGTGATGATGGGAATCAGATAAAAGGAATGGACGAGGGGGCGCCTGGGTGGCTCAGTAGGTTAAATCTTCTGCTTTTGGCTCAGGTCATGATCTCAGGGTCCTGGGATCGAGCCCCACATTGGGCTCTCTGCTCAGCGGGGAGCCTGCTTCCTCCCCTCTCTCTCTGCCTGCCTCTCTGCCCACCTGTGATCTCTCTTCTGTCAAATAAATAAATAAAATCTTAAAAAAAAAAGAATGGATGAAAAAGCTGGAAAAAATGCAAGTTGAACTATGGGGAAAGAGGAAATTTGAAATAATTATTCCAACAATTCAAACTCAAGTTTTTACAACAATGAAGGGACATTTCACTGGAATTGTAAGGTAATCATTTTGAAAAATAATAAATATCAGTTTTAAATATGTTGAATTTTGAGGGGAAAGGTCTGATAGGAATAATTTTATAGGAAGTTTTCAAACATCCAAGACAGAAATTTAAATATAAGACAATGATGAACATTGAACTATATAAACTGGCACATAAAGTCAAAAGAGTCAGGTGAGATACAGAGAAAAGGAGCATGAGTTAAGTACAAGACTCCATTTATGTGGATAGAGACAGAGTAGAAATCATGGGAATATGCTGGAAAGATGACTGAAAAACTAGAACACTTTCCTATCATGTAAAGCAAATAATGATACTTCAATTGCTACACTGTATATGCAGTTACAGAGTGTAGGGGGAAATAAAACTTGAGATAGGGCATTAGATTAGTAATTAGCTGGATGTTGATAAACAAACACGGGAGAAAGATGCAAATATTAGATTACAAACTAGGGCCTAATTAAATCCACAAAATAGGGGTGCCTGGGTGGCTCAGTGGGTTAAGCCTCTGCCTTCAGCTCAGGTCATGATCTCAGGGTCCTGGGATTGAGCCCCACATTGGGCTCTTTGCTCCGCAGTGAGACTGCTTCCCCCCCTCTCTCTACCTACTTGTGATCACTCTCTCTGTCAAATAAATAAAATCTTAAAAAAAATTTAAATCTACAAAATAAATGAAAACAAAATTCTTTGAATATGGATTAGGAATAATACAAAATTATATCTGGCTTTGTTATTCATTTCTTTTAATTGACATCCAAAATTTACATTAAAACTAACTTTGTGCTCTGTAGTTCTATGAGTTTTAAAACATGTATATTATAGATCCACCATTACATCATCATACAAAATTGTTTCATAGGCCTAAAAACCCATTCTTTTACCATACCTATGTACTCCTCCCTCATCTCCCGTCCTGGTGGCCACCCCTGATCATTTTACTGCCTCTATCATTGTTTTGCTTCTTTGAGGATGTCATATGGCTGGAATCTTATAGTGTGTAGCCTTTTCAGAAAGGCTTATTTCACTTACCAATATGAATATAAGGTTCCTCCATTTCTTTTTCTTTTTTCTTTTTTTTGGGGGGGTTGTTGCTTTGTTTTGTTCTGTTTTGTTTTGGGTGGCTTGACAACTCATTTATCACTGAATAACATTCTATTGTATGGATAAACTACAGTTTGTTTATTCATTCAGCTACTGAAGGACACCTTGGTTACTTCTAAGTTTTGGCAACTATGAACAAAACTGCTATAAACATTTATATGCAGCTTTTTGTATAGACAAAGTTTTCAACTTAGTTAGGTATATATCTAGGATTATGATTGCAGGATTGAATGATAAAACTATGTTTAGATTCATAAAAAAAAAATCCCAAACTATCTTTCAAAGTGGCTACTATAAGGGCCTATTCAGCCAGAGCGGCCCCACCCCCGATGAACTGCCATTTTGTTGTAAAACTTAAATTGACTCTGCCTCCCCCCGCCACCCCAGGGGAACTTACTTAAAAACAAGCCCCGGAAACCAGTACCAGGTAACAAAGCCCAAATACAAGGGTGGGTCAGGACAGGTGGAGGTATTCAATTAGTGGGGGCGCATACTGTCTCCTAGCTACCAAGGAGTATGGGCTCCACCCTTTGGGCACCTTTTGTGTGCCAATTCTAACCAAGGTGATAGGCTGGTTCAAATGTCTACTAGGGTAAATTGTAATTCAATTGGTCACCCAGCATGACTGTGCAGCTTTCTCTGTGTGTTACAATTTCATCTGCCACCTGTGTGTGGGCCAGGCCCAACCATATGGCCTTTGTTCTATAAAAGTTAGTCTGTGAAACAGAGAGGGGCCATCCTCTCTGTAAGGGGTGGCCCCGACCGGTCTGTTTGATGGTCGATTTGATTCTTGATGTTTGGTGCGAATTTATAAAGCTTTGCTTGACCTTCACTTTGTATCAGTCTTGCTTCTTTAATCACGGACCCATTATTGGGGGACCCAACACTATAGTATTTTTTCATTCCACCAGAAATAAATAAGTAAGAAATAATAAACTCCTGTTGCTTTGTATTCCTGTCAGCATTTATTGCCAGTTTTTTTGGATTTAGTCATTCTAGTAAGCGTATATTATATCTAATAGAGCATCTCACTGTTTCAACTTTCAGTTTCTTAATGACATATGATGTTGAGCATCTTTTCATATGCTTGTAATCTGTGTATCCTGTTTTTAGGTATCTGTTCAGATCTTTTATCCATTTTCTAAGTTCAGTTGTTTGCTTTCTTATTGTTGAGTTTTATGATTTCTTTGTATATTTTGGAAAGAAGTTCTTTTTCAGATATGTGTTTTGCAAATATTTTCTCTCCCTCTTTGGCTTGTATTTTCATTCCCTTAACAGTGTCATTTGCAGAGCAGAAGTTTTTAATCTTAAAAAGACCCACCTATCACATTTTTCTTTCATGGAGTGCACTTTTGGTTCCATTTAAAAAATCATTGCCAAATCCAATATCAGATATTCTCCTAGCTTATCTTCCAGAAATTTTACAGTTTTGCACTTTATATTTAGGTTTATGATTCATTTTCAGCTAATCTTTGTAAAAGGTATAGGTCTACACCTAGATTTCTTTTTTTTTTTCCCAACTGCATATGGTTGCCCAGTTGCTCCAGCACCATATGTTGAAAAGACTGTCTTTTCTCCTTTGAACTGCCATTGCTTCTGGGTCCAAGATCAATTTACTTTATTTGTGTGAGTCTATTTCTGGGCTGCTCTGAAGTTGATACAGTTTTATATTCTTTTATCAATACCACACTCTCTTGATTATGCTAGCTATATATTAAGTTTTGAAATTGGGTCCTATCAGTCCTCTGACTTCATTTTTCTTCTTCTGTACCATATTGGCTATTTTAGGCCTTTTTACTTCCATATTACCTTCAAAATCAAAATAACTTACCAGAATTTTGACTGAGATTATATTATGTAGGATGCTTTGGCAAGATTTGAAATCTGAGCAATATTGAGTCTTTTTATCCAAGAACACAGAATATCTTTCATTTTCTTTTGAACTTCTTTTACTTCTTATTTTTTGAGTTTTATACTATTCCTCATAAAGATAGTTATTTGTTTTGTTATTTTCTTTTTCTGGTGTTAATATAAATGGTATTTTGTTTTGAATTTCAAATTCCAATTTTTCATTACTGATATATAGGAAATTAAATGACTTTGTAAACTAGCCTATAATCCTGAAAACTTGCTATAATAGCTTATTATAACCAAGCTTTTTATAACCTACAAGGTTTTTTTTGATTCTTTGAAAGTTTTTACATAGACAATCATGTCATTTGTGAAAAGATAGTTTTATATCTTCCTTCCCATTTTGTATGCATTTTTCATTGTATTACTATTTTAGCTAACACTTTCAGGACAATTTTGAGTAGGAGTGGAGGGAAGGGACATCCTTATCTTCTTTTTTTTTTTAATGTTCAGTTAGCCACTATATAGTACATCTTTGGTTTTTGAAGTAGTGTTTTTTGTTATTTTGATGTAGTTATGTAAAACACCCAGTGCACATCACAACACATGCCCTCCTTATACGCTTAAAGGAATTAAAGTATTTCGTTTCCCAATATTAAATACTTTATTAACTGTAGATTTTTTATAGGCATTCTTTATCAAGTGCACACAGTTCTGCTCTGTTTTCCAGCTTTATTTTATACTTATACTTGGGATTTTATTGCATGATTCAAGAACAATTCTCTAATTTTAGGACTGGTCTGTATGATTATATTCAAGTGAACCTGTACATCTGCACATGCACTGATTTCTGTAAGACCACAATAATAATACAATAATATACTTTGAAACATCTGATTGCTTAAATATTCCTATTTTTAGCATTCAATACCTTCATTTCAAAGTGCCTCTGTGCAGGCTAGCCAGTACAGCCTGAGTAATGATCTAATTAAGCTAAAGTTAAAAGTTAGAATGCATCTGATATAATTGGCTTTGATGTAAAAGAGAATAAATTCTACTTTTACCTCTGGTCTATCATTTTGAAAAACTATATATTTGGCAATTAGGGTATCTACGAAGAAAACAAAAAGGGAGGGTTGGAGTGGAATAAATCTAACTTAGTTTTTAAATTATTTTTATTAACAGCTTTTTGAGATGAAATTAATATATAGTGAGATGTATTTTTAAATTTTTTCCAACTATTTAAAGTCTAGTTCATTAGCATATAGTGTAATAGTGGTTTCAGGAATGGAATTTAGTGACTCATCACTTACATATAACACCCAGTTGAGCTGTACTTTTTAAAAACACACAATTTGATAAGTTTTGTCATATATACATACCCATGAGACTATCACTACAAATAGAGATAATAAATTTATCCTTCATTCCAATAGTTTCTATGTGTCTAGAAAACATTTTACTTTTAGAAAGCTGTATTTTAGGGTTGGTTTAATGCATTCCAATCCCTAACATATTGCATTATAATAGATGCCTGACAATAAAATCTTTAAAGATCATCTGCTTATTTCTTATATTTTTCAGATACATTATAATTTCATTCAGGCTGTTATTTCAGCTCAGATTTGACATTGCCATACACTTAGTTTTGCTTTGGAAAACTCATAACTAACGCTAAGAAAATGTTGACTAGAAAAGTAAAGTAAGTTAGTACCATTTTCTTTTCAAATTTTGTTTTCTTGTTGTAGCCAAATACCATATATATGCAGTATATAACTGATACAAATTGGGTAAATAATATTTACCTTTAACAATACAAAGTTTACCATATATTATGTTACTATAATAACATAAGCTTACTATTAAGTAGCTTATTAGTGAGCAAGTACTGTAAGCAGACTCAATGTATTTGAAAGTTAAAACAAGATACTATTATACAGCTGTTAGAATGGCTAACATCCAAACACTGACAATACCAAATACTGGTGAGGATATGGAGCAACAGGAAATCTCATTCATCACTGATGGAAATGCAAAATGGCACAGTCACTTTGGAGGACAGTTTGATAGTTTTTTATAAAACTAAACATTATCTTACCATATTATCCAGCAATCGTGCTCTTTGATATATTTGATGTCCACACCAAAGCTTGCACAAAGATGTTTATCATAGCTTTATCATAATTGCTAAAAATTGTGAGTTTTAGCAACCAAATGTCCTTTAAAATCAGAATAGATAAAACAAAACAAAACAAAACTATGATATATCCAGATAATAGAAGATTATTCAGTACTAAATACCTAAAATGAGCTATCAAGCCATGAAAAAACTTGGGAGGAAACTTCGACACATATTACTAAGTGAAAGAAGCCAATCTGAAAAGGCTATATACTGTATAATTCCAACTATTTGACATTCTGGAAAAGGCAAAATAGAGAATACTATGGAAACAGTAAAAAGGTCAGTAGTTCCTAGGGATTAGAGGAGAGAAAGGGATGAACATGCAGAGCACAGAGGGAGTGAAAAATACCCTGTATGATACCACAAAGATGGATATATACCATCATACATTTGCCAAAATCCACAGAAGGTACAGCACCAAGAGTGAATCTCAATATACGCTATGGACTTTGAATGGGGAAAATATATCAAGTTAGGTTCATCCATTGTAACAAATGTACCACTCTGGGGAAGAATGCTGATAGTGGGGAGTTGAAGGGGGTGGGGAAGAGGCAGGTGGCATATGGGAACTCTTTGTACTTTGCACTCAGTTTTACTGTGAACCTAAACTTGATCTAAAGTAATAAAGTTTATTTAAACCAACCTTATTTGAGAAAACTATATTTCTGAAAATAATAATAAAGAAGACAAATATATATAGAAACACATCCCATGTTCACAGATTGGCAGACAATATTATTAAGACGGCTATACTACTTGAAAAGAAGGGGCACATGCACCCCATTGTTCATAGCAGCAATGTCCACAATAGCCAAACCATGGAAGGAGCCGAGATGCCCTTCAACAGATGAATGAATAAAGAAGACGTGCTTCGTATATACAATGGAATATTACTCAGCCATCAGAAAGGATAACTACCCACAATTTGCATTGAGATGGATGAAAGTGGAGAAATTATGCTAAGTGAAATAAGTTAAGCAGAGAGAAAAACAATTATCATATGGTTTCACTCATATGTGGAACATAAGGAATAGCACAGAGGACCACAGGGGAAGGGAGGGAAAACTGAATGGGAAGAAATCAGAGAAGAAGAAAAGCCATGAGAAAGACTCTGGACTCTGGGAAACAAATTAAAGGTTACAGAATGGAGGGGTGAGATGGGGGGATGGAGTAACTGGGTGATGGGCGTCAAGGAGGGCACGTGATGTGATGAGCACTGGGTGTTATATGCAACTAATGAACCACTGAACACTACATCAAAAACTAATGATGTACTATACGTTGGCTAACTGGACATAATAAAAAAAATAAATTTTTTTTAAAAGACTGCAATACTACAAGATTTAACACTATCTATATCAAAATTCTAATGGTCTTTTAAGCAGAAAAGGAAAAGCCAATCCTCACATTAATATAGAATTACACCAGGGTCCTGAAGAACTAAAACAATACAGAAGGGAAGAAAAAGTTAGAGGACTCATATTCTAATTGGTAACACTTACTACAAAGCTAAGTAATCAAAATAGTATAATACTAACATGGGCTATAAATACAAACCAACAGAAAAGAATTGAGAGTCCAGAAATAAACCCATATATGTATCTATATCCAAATGATTTTCGAAAAGAGTGCCAAGATTATTCAATAGGAAAAGAACAGTCTTTTGTTCTTTTTAAAGTTTTTGTTATTTATTTTTTTTAAGATTTTATTTATTTATTGTCAGAGACAGAGGGAGAGAGAGCAAGCGAGCACAGGCAGACAGAGTGGCAGAGGGAGAAGCAGGCTCCCTGCCGAGCAAGGAGCCCGATGTGGGACTCGATCCCAGGACGCTGGGATCATGACCTGGCCGAAGGTAGCCGCTTAACCAACTGAGCCACCCAGGCGTCCCTGTTATTTATTTATTTATTTGAGAGAAAAAGAGAGAGTGTGAGCAGGAGGGAGAGGAAGAGAGAATCTGAGAGTGCAGAGACCTACATGGGATTCAATCTCATACTGTTAGATCATGACCTGAGCCAAAATCAAGAATTGGATGCCTAGCTTACGGAGTCACCCAGGAACCTCAACAGCCTTTCAAAAACTGCTGATATAAGTAATGAATCACTAAATTCTACTCTTGAAACTAAAATTAGACATATGTTAACTAACTGGAACTTAAATAAAAACTTGAAGCTACCAAAAAAAAATTGTGCTAAAGTAACTAGGTATCTCCGTATATAAGAATAAAGTTGATATAAGTATAAAGTTGAATCCCTACATAATACTATACTAAAAAAAAAAAAAAAACTCAAAATGAACTAACAACCTAAACAAAAACTAAACCATAAACTAAAACCATAAGACTGTTATAGGAAAACACAGGACTGTTTCTTCATGACCTTGAATTTTCAGTGGATTCTGATCCAACATCTAAAACATGAAGGAAAGAAGAGGAATAAAGAGTTAAATTGGACTTTATCAAAATGATAAATTCACTCATCAAAGGACATTCATCAAAAGACACTGCTAAGAAATGAAAAGATGACTTACAGAATATGAGAAAATATTTACAAATCATATTATTTTATAAGTGTAGACAATCCAGAATATAGAGAGAACTTTTGCAACTCAACAACAACAAAAAAGTCAAACTTCCCAATTTAAAAATAAGTCAAAGACTTGTTGTTTTTTTTTAAATAGTAGGCATTCTAATCTCTAATGACTAATGTTGAACTTCTTTTCATGTGATTGTTGGTCATTTGTGTATCTTATTTGGAGAAACGGCTATTCAGACAAAAACAAAAAACAGCATATAACAACTCTTAGCAAGGATGTAAAGAAATCAGAATCTCATACATTGCTGGTAAGAATGTAAAATCAGGGGTGCCTGGGTGGCTCAGTGGGTTAAAGCCTCTGCCTTTGTCTCAGGTCATGGTCTCAGGGTCCTGGGATGGAGCCCCACATCGGACTCTTTGCTCAGCAGGGAGCCTGCTTCCCTTCCTCTCTCTCTGCCTGCCTCTCTGACTACTTGTAATCTCTATCAAATAAATAAATAAATAATATTTTTAAAAAAGAATAAAATCATTCAGCTACTGTAAAAAACAGTTTGGTAATTCTTCAAAAAATTAAACATAGAATTACCATGTGATCCAGCTGTTCCACTTCTAGGTATCTACCCAAAAGAACTGAAAACAGATACTTAACAAATACTTGGACATGTATGTTTGTAGCAGCACTATTTTCAATAATCAAAAGGTGAAATGTCTATCAATACATGACTGAATCAACAAAATGTCATCTATACATACAACAGGATATTATCCAGCCACAAAAATGAATGAAGTATGAATGCACTGTCAACATAAATGAATCTTAAAAACCTATTAAGTGAAAGAAGTCAGACAAAAAGGTTGCAGATTGTACGATTCCAATCCTATGAAATACCCAGAATAGGTAAATTAATAGACACAGAAAATTGATGATTTCCAGGGATTGGAGGGTGAGGGCAGTAAGGGAAAGTAACTGCCATATATCCTAAAACCATAAACATTTTGGGGACCATAAAATGTTTGGGACTAAGGTAGAAGGAATGGCTGCACAACCTTATGAATGTACTAAATGCCACTGTACTGTTCACTTTTTTTAAAAAGATTTTATTCATTTATTTGACAGACAAAGATCACAAGTAGGCAGAGAGGCAGGCAGGCAGAGAGAGAGAGAGAGAGGAGGAAGCAGGCTCCCTGAGGAGCAGAGAGCCCAATGTGGGGTTCAATCCCAGGGCCCTGGGATCATGATCTGAGCCAAAGGCAGAAGCTTTAACCCACTGAGCCACCCAGGCGCCCCAGTACTTTTCACTTTAAAAGGGTACATTTTATGTTATGTGCACTTACCATCAAAAAAAAATTAAGTTTGAAGACACTAGAGAGTAAGAAAGGTAGGACTTGATAAGCCTCAGTCCTGAGGAAAAACAAAGTAATCAAACCACTAGCTGATTCTAAGCATCAGCTCAGAAGCTAACTGAGCTGAATGAAGTAACTGACAGGATCAAAAGCTCAGCAAACTTTCTATAATCTGAAGGGGCTAAGCAAGTAGGTGTGGAATATGGAGGGGAAAAAACACAAACATTAGAGTTCTGTTTCCAATAAAGAGAGACTCAAAGAGTCATACCCTGGAATAAGGATAAATCAGAAATAGATCATCCTCAAATAGACAAACTCCATGACAAATTATCTCATTCCTAACTCGATGAAGGCTATGTGCTCCTAGCCTAAAAGAATGCCAGAAGCAAACCTGAATTCTTTCTGGAGAAAGATAAAGTCACCCAGGTGTCTAATAATAATGAATCTCTTTTTCAAGGTAATAAGAAAAAAGATGGAGTGGCAGAGCAAAGATTACAGAGGAATTAACTATCTACCATCAATCCAAGTGTGAAGGAAGAGAAGGAGTCAGAAGGAAGATGCAATTTTGATTTAGAATTGTAACGTGCAGTGGTATAATTTGAGTGAGACATAACACAGGAGAAGTCAGTCTAGGAAATGAAAGAGCTAATAAGTTTGGATGGGATTTATTACACTTTGAAGTATCTGTGGATTTGTTCCAGGTGGAGATGTGTCCTATTACAGGAAAAGTGTCTAGGAAAACAATATTTTTTATATGTCTGGACCCGACTCTTTGCATTTGCCATCACCGGGCAACCTGAATACGCATGATGTGAATGCCACCTGTTAATGTTCATGGGAAATAGCTTATGTAGTGAAAGTCTAAAATGCACAAATAGTCATGTTAGTCAAGAATTCTCTAAGTACATAAAGGAAAAACAAATTTATAAAAGTGAAATGGAAGCATAACTTTACATATTTCAAGTAGAATTAAACTCAGTCAACTTAAAAAATTATATCTCACTATAGTTATCACATTCAACTGAAAACCTGGCACTACTGAAATATCAGTATATACTGGAAATATATTCCCCTCTTCAGTTTGCAACTTTACAGAAGACATTCCTATATCAATTTCAAGTTTTATACAAAGTCCTAATAATACCTGAAAACAAAGAAAATCATAACTTAAAAAAATCATATTTTCTATTGTTTGCAAGCTCTTACTAATTTATATTTCTCTAACCACATTAAATTCTGTTATTTTCTTTCTTTTTCTGTCTCAGCATATTTACATGAAAATCCCTTTCCAGGGAATTTTAACGTTTTCCATGGAGAAAAGTGGTTTATGAAGCAGCTCTGAACCATATAAGGAAGCAAACAATTGGTAAAAATAATTAATTAACTTAGAAATTATCTAAAGTAAAATATTCATGTTTTACCCTCAATACAAAAACATACACCTTATAAATAGATTATTTCATTCAAAATAGTAAACAAAAAGTTTGGTAAAGATCTAAAAATGGTGTTTATATTGAATACACTGAAGAATGAGTAAGAATGGGGGTTATAAAGCAATCTGGAAGGAGAAAGTTTACTCCTTGGTTCTGGAAGAAAAGCCAAATGTTAAATTTGACACTCTCTTCTTTTTTTTTTCTAATTAAAATATACCCATTTTCAGAAAAGTGGTAAAAGAGAGTTAGAGTCAATCAATAACTGTTCCTGGATCTCAGTTCAACTGCTTTGATTTCAACCCATACCCATGTCATCCCCTCAGACAGCTAGATCCTTAATGCAGAGCAAAACCTGTGAAACTCAGCAGTGCCTGAGTATCTCGAAGAGGACCAGAGGTACTCTTGGAAAACACTGACAAGAAAGGGGATTCTAGCAAAAGAAGGAATGAATTCTGCCAGGAAAGTGCTCCTGAAAGGTACAAAAACAAACAAACAAAACCCACTGCGGTGCATGAGTTAAAATGTTAGCAATAGAGCAAAACCATACCCCAGGGTTTAAAGATATGGAAATACATGTAGAAAAAGTAGAGCATGACTCCAATGTCTGGTGCCACTGGGAGTGGCTGGAGATAAGCCACAATGATATGTTAACATCTTCTATATGGCAATTTAACTAGAAAGAAGGGGAAATCATTTTCCTCCAAAAAAAAATTCATTGAGACATATAAGACCTATATCCATAAACAACCATACCAGTATATCCTAGATTAGTAAATTAATCCTTTAAAATGTTTTATATAAAACTAATTAATGGGAAATATACACTGGATTATATTTCTAATTATATCAACGAATTCTTTTTTTTTTTTTTAAAGATTTTATTTATTTATTTGACAGAGATCACAAGTAGGCAGAGAGGCAGGCAGAGAGAGAGGAAGGGAAGCAGGCTCCCCGCTGAGCAAAGAGCCCGATGTGGGGCTTGATCCCAGGACCCCAGGACCATGACCTGAGCTGAAGGCAGAGGCTTTAACCACTGAGCCACCCAGGCACCCCCATCAACGAATTCTTAATACAAGGCCATTATAATTGTTTATTAAGTAGAACTACTATATGAAATGTCACTTTGTGAAAGAGATCACGTATTAGTTGGCAATTTCTGCACAAGTATTTTCCATGTAAGACTAAAAATACTTAACATTATCCTGAATTTCCAGGAACTGGATTTATAGACACTTTAGAAAAAGAGCTACTACCAACAACAATAGGCAATCCACTGACTAATGAGGTAGTCACAACTGAAATACAGACACCAGACAGGAGAAATAGACAGCAAACATTCAGCCCAAAGAAAAGAAACCTAACATTAAATCCAGTGTAAGACACATTATGAATTTCTAGGAGAAAGTAAGCAGTATGATATTGAAAAATAAGATATTATGCTTGAATTAAAAATATAAACTGAAAATGTATCAGATGAAATTATGTGTTTATATAGCACTATTTGTGTTGGTCTTATTCAGCCACTACAGCAAAATTACAAAGTATAGCTTAAGAATTTTCATCTTCTGAGGCGCCTGGGTGGCTCAGTGGGTTAAGCCTCTCCCTTCAGCTTGGGTCATGATCTCAGGGTCCTGGGATCGAGCCCCGCATCGGGCTCTCTGCTCCACGGGGAGCCTGTTTCCCCCTCTCTCTCTCTGCCTACCTCTCTGCCTACTTGTGATCTCTGTCAAATAAATAAATAAGATCTTTAAAAAAATTTTTTTTCATCTTCTGTCTTTATTCAAATCCTCCTCCTTTCTTGCCATGTTTCCAATACCTATGAAAATAATTTGTATTTTCATCTTTTATTTCCTGTTTCACAAGGAAAAATTATCTGAGTGATTTATAATATGGTAATATCCTAGAAACAAATGTGTTCTCAAAGGCTAAAACTTAAAGTGATAGTTTTGAAATAGAGCAATTTAAATATTTGGGGAGGAGTGGCTGGGTAGCTCAGTTGGTTAAGCCTTTGGCTTCACTCAGGTCATGGTCCCAGAGTCCCGGCATCGAGTTCCTGTCCAGAGTCTGGCTCCCTGCCCAGCAGAGAGTCTGCTTCTCTCTCTCCCTCTACCCCTCCCCCTTTTTGTGCTCTCTCATGCTCTCTCTCTCTCCCCCCACTCAAATAAATAAATAAAATCTTAAAAATAAATAAATAAATAATAAATACTTGGGGAAATGGTGGGGGTCAACATCCCTGTGTCTCCAAGTTCAGTCTATCCTCCAACATCAAGGATTTGTTAACAACTGACTTATGACCATCAGCAGATTCTGGTTCCTTCAGCCTTAACAGATTTTGTGAGTCCGAGAATATATCCACCAATACTGACATTTGGAAAACCCACCTCATAACTTTTCACCCATCGAGATTTCCCAAGGAGGAGGTAGAGTGGAGTCTAGATGTAGTCACAATATCAAGTTCAGGGAGCAGTTTCAGAATGGAAAGCCACGATAAAGGTATATTAAATATCATAATTTACTACTGAGCCTGAAGGTGACAAAATGTTAACCAACTGACTTTTTTTTTTTAATTTTTTATACACTGCCTTGCTCCAGAAAGATTTTTAGTTAAATGGAATTTGGGGAGTAGGAAGAGTCACCAAAATGAAAAAGAAAATCAAATAATAAGGTAGCTCCTTTTTTCCTGAGTCCTTGAGAGAATTCAAAATACAAAGTTAAAAAAAAAATCTAACAAAAGGCAAAAGGAAGAAATAATATTTTTTGCTATTGACAGCAGATGAGTATTTGATTATATCCCTGATATACTATATATTTATAATGTTTGCTTTCTTCTAGTTTGTAGACATCCTGGAGCCCCTCATTACCACAGGGGATCAACAGTACTGATTACCCCAAGATTAGCCAATACTTCAGCAGTACTACAACACTTCCTTTCCTAACCTTTTGGATTTGTTCTTATTTTCTTAACTTTTCTTTTTTTCCTTTTCTCTCTACTGGATACATAGGAAAAATACAGTGTTGATATTTACTGGGATATGAAATCATCCCTTCATATATGTAAAATGTCACAAATTGCCAAATGTTTATAAGGAGAATGGGTGGGGCTCCCAAAGGAAGGGTAAGGATTTCAGCAGAAACTGACTGAATCCTTCTCTCTTGATAATGTTCTTTCCAGTCTCCTGACATGCCATGTAGCTGATAAAATTTTGGCGGAGGAGATAACTAAAAATGGGGGAAAAAAACTATTAACACTCTGCTAGGAGAAGCTGCTTTATAACTAAGTAAGTGCAGACGAAAAAACTTAAAAACTTTGAGACAGGTTTCAGACACTGTATTACCTCCTTGGATACAGAAGAACAATAAACTATATTATAAATCAAATTCATTTCTGTCTCTTTTAAAGTTTACCCAAAACATCTAAAGGCCTGGATTACTGAAAGCAGTCCCTGCAACAATTTACTATGATGTCATAGGTGGGAATGCTCCTAATTATATACTCAGATGGAAGCCTGGGAAAATCCACTGGTATTTGGAATCAACTGAACCTGTAAGAGCAGGACCCTGCGGTACTGAATTTGATATAAACTTCTAGAAGAACTTAAAAGTTAGAAAAAATTATATATCAGTGAGAAAAGTAGATTAATATAAATTAATTTAAATATTCAGTTATAAGCTAAGGAACACACATAACAAGTCACTGAACTAGAGTCTCTAGACAGATGATTATATGACAGGATCTAGATAAGGAAACAGACCTGTGTTGTCATAAAAGTAGTCACTCATTGATGACTGCTAGGTAAAATCCAGTGTTTTTTATTCTACGTAGTTTTGTTGAGTTGCATATTTTAATGGTTATGTTAGTTAAAAATGTATTATGGTTTATTTGCTAATGAATCACTCACTAAAAATATATAGCAGTACAATAGCTTCATTTTGCTGTTAAAATTTTAAACTACATGTAGAAGACTACACAATCATTATGAAATAATACTTAATTTTCTATCTAACCAAAATGACAAATAGGAGATATTTGGAGATCTAACCAAAAAGACAACAGAAGATTACACATTTGTGAATGAAACTTAGCTCTTCTAACAGAAGGCTGGGTTTTCTTAAGTAATTGGAGGTCTGATAAAGACATGGGAAATGCAGTAAATTATTTTGGTAAAACAAAATCTTTACTGTGCAGACATTACTTAGAAGGTAAAGAAAAATCTTTGTTTACAATTTCTTATTAAGAGCAGACCAATAATCTAAGAAAGCTTTGTTCTTTTAACAGAGAGAAAACCAGATTCTAGTTTTGCACCAGTGTGCTTTTTTTTTAATTTTTATTTTTATTTTTATTTATTTATTTGACAGACAGAGATCACAAGTAGGCAGAAAGGCAGGCAGAGAGATTGGAAAGGAAGCAGGCTCCCCGCTGAGCAGAGAGCCTGATGTATGGATCTTGACCTGAGCCAAAGGCAAAGGCTTTAATCCACTAAGCCGCCCAGGCACCCCACCAGTGTGCTTTTGATATTAAAACTCATTTTTAAACAACTTAAATAAGACTATTCCAATCTTAGTCAGCTTGACCACATAAAATTCCTTTCCCAAGATTCCTTTTCCACAAACCTTCTACAACTTTTTTATATCCATTCAGTTTTTGTCCTAAAGATTTTTTTTTTCCTTTTTCTCATTCTGGAACAACCAGTAATTTTACTTTCCTTCTGACTTTTTATACACAGTTGATTCCACTCACTCTTACTATGTCTAAGTAGTTTTAATTAAACATACTGAGTAGAATTTTAGCCATTAGAACCTAATTCCTAATGAAAACTAAGAAGCAAGCAATTGTGGACTATTTGGTGAACTAGCATTCTGTGGATTGGCAAATTTATAAATACATTTTATAATTTCTAGAAGTATATTCTTCATACTAAATTTTCCAATGTGAAACAAAACATGCTTACTAATAGGCCCAAGTAGCTTTAGCTCCTTAGTAAAAAGAACCCCAAAGTATATGAACCTGCATTCAGTAATTAATGCTTCAGCATTTTGTCTTATTTGGAAATGATCTAGATACTCAATGAATATTCATTAGTTAACTTATGTCAATATAACTATGAGGTTTCAAATTAGGAAAAAGGTTCTGGAAACTATTTTCAAGTAGATATAAAACACAATTATTGTTGAAAAGCTTATTAATAAACTTTTATCTTATTTATATCTACTTAGGTGTTTTTTTTTAAGAATTCATTTATTTATTTGAGAAGAGAGTGAGTGAAAGAGAGAGCTGGAGCAGGAGGAGGAGCAGAGGCAGAGGGAGAAGCAGACTCCCTGCTGATCAGGGGAGCCTGATGGATGCAGGGCTCTAGGCAGTGACTCTGAGATCATGACCTGAGCCAAAGGCTGCTGCTTAATGGACTGAAGCACCCAGGTGCCCCTACTCACTTGTTCTTAACACTATGCTTAGATTACTCATGAAAGCTTTATAAGACACTAAATGCTTACCATCATAGATTCTCTTTCTTGCTGAGAAATTCTATAATGGAAATAACATGAATTTATTTGAATTTCAGTAAACTTAAGTAGACTAAAAGTTGTATGCCTACATTACATTCAATATTGATAGTTCTAAAGATATGCCTGTTTGAATTAAAACAACAAACTTAAACTAACTTTTATTTACTGAAGATTATCCTGGCCTATATGAAGTTGAAAAACATTTGGGTTAGTTTCTATATTTCTGAGAGTATTCCTTTTTTTTAAAGATTTATTTATCTATTTTAGAGAGGGCGGGGGAGAGAAAGCAGGAGTGGTTAAGCAGCTGCCTTCGGCTCAGGTCATGATCCCAGCATCCTGGGATTGAGTCCCACATCGGGCTCCTTGCTCGGCGGGGAGCCTGCTTCTCCCTCTGCCTCTGCCTGCCACTCTGTCTGCCTGTGCTCACTCATTCTCCCTCTCGCTGACAAATAAATAAATAAAATCTTTAAAACAAAAAAAAAAAGTATTTTGTCTGGTTTCAGCTGAGACAAAGTAAATATTCCTGTCAGTATTGAAAAATCCAACATACACAAGAGGCATCCCCAAAGAGGTGCAAATGATGCTACCCTTCCAACATCCAGAGCTACACCCAAAGATAACCACAGGAAAGATTCAGACAACTGCCATCCCTTCTGCCCCACCAACAGCCAGTTAGACCCTCACCACAAATGAAGTGCAACCCAAAACTCTATTTGCCCATATTTTGAGAGCCACCAACCTAATGGTTGATCTGCCCGCATAGGCAAGAACCCACATGCCCTAATTTGGCAGCAAGTTCCTAGGACAGGGAATAAGACAAATGAGAAGACAGAGAAAGGATCAGTAACCGACAGGTATCAGAAAGCAAAATCACAAGTCCCAATTCAAAGATCCAATCCCTACCGATGGTGTTTTGCCTGCCAATATGAGAAGAGGTAGAATTTTACCCTTCTCTCTTGACCTGGCACTGCAAATAGAGGTCTGGGAGAACTGACTTTGGAAGAATTCTCAGCCTTTGCTGATTTCTACAGTTTTCCCAGGATGCCCTCTGCAGGCTCTGGAGCAAGTTGGGTGTTTCAGTGGATATCATCCTGGTCACCAAAAACTGTACAGAAGGAAAAATAATTTCCCCTCTACCCTTTATAGTGAGTGCTTGACTAAGACCCCTTTTTCTCTAGGGCACCTTATAAATGGATAAGCATATCTAGGTAAAAAGTTCCCCACCGTGGCCAGTGTAATTCAAGATCACCTCTATTAAGGTTAAACTGCTTGTTCAGCCTTAAGACAAAATTTTACTTACCAGAGGCCTCATATTGAAGCCAGTTCCAGCTTAAGGTGGACCCCATCTGATACCAGACCCACTGTGGTTTCTAAGCTGGACCCATGCCGACTCTCGCCAGCTTATGGATCCAGTCCAGAAAAAGAAGGCCCGAATGCACAAAATGCAAAAACTGAGGAGCCTGGGCCTGAGAGAGACCTACCCACAACCTCCAGGGTCTGAGAGAGGAGTGAGCTCAGGCACTCAGCAGCTACCTGTGTCTAGCTGCCCACTGCTCCTGCAAGCCCACTGGGCGTCTCCTTTGGTTTCCTTCTCTGACCCTGGAGCTATTAAAAAAATAAACTGAGCACATTAAAATTTGTAAGAGTCAAATTGATCAAAATTTAATTCAAATCTGGCAGCATTCAATCTAGCAGATAGAAAAGGGCTCTGAGGACACATACAAAGTGAAAGACTTTTATAGGCAGAAGGGAGCAGGAATAAGGAAGTTACAAGAGGTCAAAAAGCAGGCTGTTATTGCAAAGTTACTCTCCTTCAGGAGATGGCAGGGATCTATCAGGCAGATGACCTAACTAGTGCCCATCCGGTGATTCCTTTTTGAGCAGTTTACGATTCCATTTCTGGGAGAACTGAAACTGTAATTAAACCCCAGTGTGCTGACAGAGGGATTAGCACTTCATCTGGGGCCTGTTGTCTTGTTTTTCACACATCTGAACAACCAAATCAAACCATAATCCAGATTTTTTCATATAATTCCAATTAGCTCTGTTAAATTACTTAAACTTCGAGGCCTTTACACTGATGTGGGTTTAATGCCGTGGCCGCCCACATAAGCAAGGAAAAGAAAACCTGAGACTAAATGTCTCCAGATTACAAAATTAAAATGCTAAGGCCATCCAATCACAAACAGCCAACTGGAATTCAACCTGTATCTAATCAATTATTTTCCTGACTTCACTTCCTTCTCTTCTCTATAAGAGGGTCTCTGCCCAGCTCCTGTCAGTGGAATGCCCCTAACCACTTTCAGTTTGGCATTACCCCATCTGAATCACTTCTTGCTCAAATAGACCCTTATAATTTTTAATATGCCTCAGTGTATCTTTTAATGGCTCCCCATTACTTTTTATTATTTTTCTTTATTCTCCTTTGATATGTAAGCATCCAGTTCATAGCCCTGTGTCTGGCAATAATATCTTTCCCATGTCTTACTTGATAATTCTAATCCACTGTGGGATGAGAAATAAAACAACTAAGCAATTGAAGTGGTTATAAGAATAAGCGTCTTGCTTTAAGTTCCTTGACTTTAACACACCCATTAAATTCATGATGATGAAGAAGCCTTTTAAACTTCCTGTTTGTGGCCCTGTTTGTGCTGCCTACAGTGGCTGAAATTCTAGCTGAAACCAAGTAGTATGTAAACTATAAGATTTTACTATGCTAATGACTTTTCCTTTGAGATTAGGTGAAGTAATAAAAGAAATCCTTCTACCTAATATACTTGCCTTGGGAAGGGGCTACTTTTGAAATAATTAAAACACAGGCTTTGGGGCTCAAAAGCCTTAATTATGAGCCCCAGTTCTGCCACTTAGTGGCATGTGAGTTTAGGCAAGACACTTCAATTTACTGAACACAATGATCTCATCTGTAGCCCAGGACAGATGAGTTAACTGACTCTAACGGAGATGCTGTAAGGATTAAATAATACAATGTATTAATTATATTGCAAATAGCAGATAAGTCACACACAATAAGCAATGACAAATCTAGATTCTTAAAATGCTAATGAAGACTTTTTATTGTAGTAGACATCTCTATACTCATACTTTAAAAATTGTCTGAGGTTTTCTACTTTGCTTGATATGAGTTAGCACTGTATCAAATAAATGTGTCACCACGAGTCTATGGTAAAACTGTGAAAGCCTGTAATACTTTCTTTTAATTAATGTATTTAAAGGAAATAAATCGGTCATTTTGTCCTGGAAGGAGCTAAAAAAACTCCACTGAGGCATGTTTATTCTGATAATAAAATGGGTTCCATTTAATAATTACTTAATCTAGTTTTGACTAATTTTGCAAAATTAATGTATATATTTTGGAATTGATGGCTGTACTTTCTATCTCACTGTTCTTCTTTCATGGACTTTTCAGGAAAAATAACTGGGAATCTTCCAGTTTACTTAATGTAAAGCTTCATTCCACTGTTGATGGTAGAAGTAGTTTGAAAATCTTACAATTTTGCTATGAGATCTGACCTTTGCAACACCCCAAAATGGAATGCTTATATGCCATGCTTAAATTCCATTTTACAATATTATGCCATTCTTTTTCAACAAAACATAGTCATTTTAGACCACTGTAAGCTTGACACCTGATTTCACTTTAACAGCACCTGCCCAGAGCATAATTAGCAGTCCATTTCTGAAAAAAGGACTTCCATACTGCACAGATGGCATTCCTCATACCAGACAAGCAACGATGTATGTTTGGAAGCCAGCCAAACTGTCTGCAAAAAATTGAGAATTTCAAGACAGACATCTGAGCAAAAGGAAAAATTTCTCTTTTCTCTCAAACCATAAGTGAACATCTGTTAGAGCCTATTCTCCTTAACTTTTCTATTTAGTCTCATCTGACTTGATATATTATGCACACAATTTCAAAGTCTACAACCAAAGTTTTGTTTTGGCTTGTGACACCTGGATAATAATGGCTGTTAAAAACATATTTCAGAGCTACATTTTATAAGTAATTGAGATTTACAGGTATTTCTTTGAACAGATTAATTCAACAAATATTTATTGATCGCTACAACCTGTCAAGAGGGGTGTCCTGTGCCTCACAATGATCACTGTGGTTACCAGGTGCTGGCATCCTAATATTTTGAGGCAGGAGTGCCCTTTTCTTTTTTAAGATTTTATTTATTTAACAGACAGAGATCACAAGTAGGCAGAGAGGCAGGCAGAGAGAGAGGGGGAAGCAGGCTCCCCGCTAAGCAGAGAGCCCGATGCAGGCTCGATCCCAGGACCCCAGGATCACGACCCGAGCCCTGAGCTGAAGGCAGAGGCCCAACCCAATGAGCCAACCGGCACCCCAGGCATGCGCTTTTCTAATTCACAAAAATTCAAAATAGAGGTTGGGGCTTCCAGGGACTGTTCAAGATGCCAGACACACAGCAATGCACACAGTAGACAAAGTTCCTGCTCTCACAAAGGCTGAAATCAATAAGAAGAGGAACTAATAAGAAAGTTACCTAAAGTTAACAAGAAAAAGCAGTATTCCTTAAAGGGGTAGAATGGGACAAGTAGTGCCTAAATTTAAGAAGATCAAGGGTTGCCTAAGAGGAAAGAGAGCCTGGAAAAGCATTCTAGGCAGAGGGACCAGGGAATGCAAGACCTAAATGCGAGAGAAGGGTACTCAGGGTGGCTGAGGGTAGGCAGGAAGCAAGAGTGATGGGAGCTGAGGCCCTACAGAGGAAGTATTGACAGATAAAGGAGTTACCAGTTTGTGGTCTGCTCTGACTAGAGGCCCAGGTAAGGGTTTTGATTTTTATTCTAAGCCATATGGGTGTTTTGTGTAAAGGAGGGACATGATCTGACTGTCTTTTTAAAATGTCTACAAGTGTTTCATTATGGACTACAGCTTTCACTTGAAATGGTACATTTGCAAAGTCACTATGAACTGCTTAATCTGATTTGCATTTTAAAGGAACCACTGCAGCTGCAGTGTAGAGAATTGATTACAACAGAAGAAAGGAAACAAGGACAGCTATTTTCATGAGTCAGGTTTCCCTAAAGGTTTAAGTGGGCTCAATACAGGACCAATTCTTCTGTCCTGCCCAGCGAACCACCTAGAACATCAAATGTTGTTTGACAAAGAATCACTGTTTTGTACGGCTTTATTCATGAAATTACTATTTTCTAACTGCAGATGGTCTTTCTTTAACCTTGAACATGCTCACCAAAATTATTTTGAACATCTTTAAAACTATATTTTAGGGGCGCTTGGTGGCTCAGTCACTAAGCATCTGCCTTCAGCTCAGGTCATGATCCCAGAGTCCTGGGATCAAGCCCTGTGTCAGGCTTCCTGCTCCACGGAAAGCCTGCTTCTCCCTCTCCGACTCCCCCTTCCTGTGCTCCCTCTCTATCTCTCTCTCTGTGTCAAATAAATAAATAAATATTTAATTTTAAAAAACCACTATCTTTTATAATTGAATTATTGATTAGCAAGAATGACACAGAAAACCATAGGTATACTCAAATTTCTAAAAGAATGACTTGGAAGAAACTTTATGATTTTAAGGGCCTATTTAGCCAGAGCGGCCCCACCTCGGTTGAACAGCCATTTTGTTGTTTATGCAGTAAAAAAGTTAAATTGCCCCTGCCCTCCCCCTGGGAACTTACTTAAAAAGCAAGTCCGGGAAACCAGTCCCAGGTAACAAAGCCCAAATACAAGGGTGGGTCAGGTCAGGTGGAGATAACCACCCGAATGCAGGGATGAGACGGGTCTAGTGGAGACTATCCAATCAGTAGAGCGCACATACTGTCTCCCTAGCAACCAAGGCGTGTGGGCCCCACCTTTTGGGTGCCAATTCTGACCAAGGTGATAGGCTAGTTCAAATAGCTACTATGGGGTGAATTGTAATTCAACTGGCCACCCGTGTGTGACCTAGCATGACTGTGCAGCTTTCTCTGTGTGTTACAATCTCATTGGCCACCTGTGTGTGGCCAGACCCAACCACATGGCCTTTGCTCTATAAAAGTTAGTCTGTAAGGCAGGGAGGGGTCGCCTCTTTGCAAGAGACGTCCCTGGCCGGTCAGTTTGATTCTTGATGCTTGGCGCGAAATAAAGCTTTGCTTGACCCTCGCTTTTTATCAGTCTCGCTCCTTTGACCATGGACCCAACAATGATCTAGTAAAATTCCATGCAATAGTCTAACAAACTTTTAAAATATATGTATTTTCAAAGAAACAGCAATAAGATCATAACTAGTGATAGGAAAGATGTTAGGGTTTGAAGCCAATGACCAAGAAAGAATTCTTGAGATATCTCTGGGACAAAAAGTTGCTTTTATTAAAGCACAGGGACAGGACCTGTGGGCAGAAAGAACTGCATTGGGGTTATGAGGAGTGGCCCATTACATACTTCCAAGTTGGGAAAGGGTTAGGGATAGCGTTAAGTTTCTAAGAAATTTTGGAAGTATGGTTTCCAGGATTTGAAGGGGCTATTATTGCAAAAAGGTAATTTATTACTGTCTAATAAAACCTGAGTCATGAGACCATTCCGATGTATATTGGTGGGTCATATGCTTGGAGGATGATTGCCAAAATGTATCTTGGGGGAGAGAGATAAAGGGATTTCCAAAGGAATCTTTATATGTTAAAGTAGACTTACATGATCCTGGGAGTAGGGCTAAGATTGCCTCTTGACCTTAGCAAAATATTAACATTGAGGCAGCTGAGTTCCTGGAGGAATGTCAGTCTGCTTGTTTCAAGGACTTCTCAGTGGGGTATAAGTAGTAAGAAATTTTTCTTTTTCTTAAGATTTTATTTATTTGACAGAGATCACAAGGAGGCGGGGGTGGGGGGGGGAAGCAGGCTCCCCGCCAAGCAGAGAGCCCGATTCGCGGCTCGATCCCAGGACTCTGGGATCATGACCCCAGCTGAAGGCAGAGGCTTTAACCCACTGAGCCACCCAGGCGTCCCCTGATTTTTCTTTTGCCTTTATTTCCCACATCAGTGATCAAAATAAATTTCCAAATATGGAGTATAAATGATCAGAATCATGGGATTTGCTACAGTAGCTTGGAAATCTGCTGGCAGAAATAAAATGGTAGTTGAAAACACAGAAATGGTGGGTCATAAATTAACATTTATAGCCAGCCCTTGTGAAGTGCTCCCTCTCTTAAAGATGATCCCAGCCTCGCTATGTCTGCCCCCACCCACCACTCAGAAGATATAATTGAGTTTCTTCATTGACCAAATGGAACTGGACTGAATAAGTACACAAAAATGCTGAGTACACAATCAATCCAAATGTGATTTAAGGTTAAGAAATATGCTAACAAAAATAAGTAACACCATAAATAAAATGAGAGAGGAGAGCATTACGTATAATCAGTATACAAATATTTGTTGACTGCAGTACAGTAGTGAACTGAACTGAATCAACATTAACCAAGTGTTTGCTAAGGTCATCTGGAAACATCATTTAAAGAAAATGTAAGGTAAAATTATTTTGAACAAGTTCTTTGATTTACGTACGTCTCCCTTTAGCCACACGGGCTGCATTCCAAGACACCCAGTGCATGTCTGAAACTGCAATAATACCAAACCCTATACACACGCTGTTTCTTCCTATGCATACACAGCTATGGTAAATTTCAACTTATAATTAGGCACGACAAGCGATTAACAAGCAATAATAAAACAGAACACTTTTAACAATTCACCGCAATAAAAGTTATGTGAATATAGTGTCTCTCAACGTTCCTTATTAGAGTGTACTCACCCTTCTGGTGACATCGTGAGACGATAAAACGCCTACCTCCCGAGAGGAGCCGGCGTGAGTGACGCACCCTGAGGTAAAGTAAGGCTACTATTGACCTTCTGATGATTCGTCAGAAGGCGGATCTTCTGCTTCCAGGCCCGAAGCTGCGGGGATCATACCGAAACTGCGGAAAGCAAAACCGCCTAAGGGGGACCTACCCTACGAATTCTGTAATAGCAGAACGTTGAAGTAGGATACAATGTTTGCAAATCCAAAGAAAATTAAACCCTGCCCTCAAGAAAGTAAAAGCCGTGCAAATTATTTACCAGCATAAGTAGTCTGATTTTAAATATATACTGTAGGTGTGACATTTCATCAAACTGGGCAAGTAGTGATATATTTTGAAAATTAACATTTATACTAAACAAAAGAATAATGTTTTCAGCTGTCAATATCACACATATGAAAAAACACAGTTTAAATAATTTCAGGATAGTGTAATTATTCCTAAACCACATTATTTCTTTTTCATTTGAATCAAATTCATGTTTACAACAGTTCATTGGTTCATAAAGGACAGAAATATGAAGTACAACCCACACTTGATGTTACTATATACTCAAATCACTGTATCACTCCTTATATGAAGCAGATGTAATAATTTTTATTTGTAAATTCATGCTTTTGGAAGTTTTTTCTGGAAACCATTTTTTTAAGATTTTTAAAAATTATTTATTTATGTATTTATTTGAGAGAGAGTGAGCACGTGTGTGCATAGGAGCGGGAGGAGTGGCAGAGGGAAAGAGAGAATCTCAAGCCAACTTCCTGCTGAGTGGGGAGCGGGATATGGTGCTCAATTTCAGGACCCTAAGATCCTGACCTGAGCGGAAATCAAGATTGGAAGCTTAACCAACTGAGCCACCCAAGTGCCCCTGGAAGCCATCTTTAACAATTTTAAGGGAAATTTACCGAACTTGTTTATTACATTGTAATGCACTGTATTACAATGATTGTTTTCTTGTAATACAATGTTTTCTTGACCGTGGTTTGAAGCTGGATTTGAATAAAAGTTACTGAGGAGAAAAATAAGATATAAAAGAAAAAC